>JACGCM010001630.1:0-64344 GCA_014058105.1 Kingdonia uniflora | reverse complement strand
GATCGCAATTCAGAGAAGCTTGCCTACCGGCAATCCGTTGGAAAGTTGGATCGTTATTAAGTGTTTCGTTTCGGCCGGCAACATTCGTAGATAGTTTCAAAATGAATCACAATCTCCCGCATCGAAGTTTTGACCGGTACGGATTTCGAGCCTCGGTGATGCGTTAGATCGAAATTATAGAAGCTTGGCTGCCGGCAACTTGTTTGAGTGGCTGGATCGCATTTTGCACCTTTATGATGCTTTAGATACCAATTCTGTGATGTTTGGATACCGACAACTTTTTTGAGAGGCTAGATCAATTTTAATACTTTTGTCTCGACCGAAAACATGCATGGGATTATTACCAAATAAATTACAATACTCCGGGTTTAAAGTTTTGACCTGTACGGATTTCATACCTCTCTGAAGCGTTAGATCGCAATTCTGAGAAGCATGGCTGCCGACAACTCGATTGAGAGGTTGGATCGTTTTTTAAGTGTTTTGCTTCTGCTGACAACAAGCAGGATAGTTATCAAATGAACCACTATACACCCGGTTTGATGTTTTTGACCGAAACGGATTTCAAACCTCTCTGATGCGTTAGATCGCATTCAGAGAAGCTTGGCTGCCGGCAACTCGTTTGAGAGGCTAAATCGTTTTTAAGAGTTACGTTTCGATCGACATAATGCTCGGATTGATTCAAAATGATTCACAATACGCTAGCATTGAAGTTTTGACAAGTACGGATTTTGTACCTCTCCGATGCGTTAGATCTAAATTCTGAGAAGCTTGGCTACAGGCAACTCGTTTGAGAGGTTGGATCATTTTTAAGAGTTTCATTTCCGCCGACAACATGTTTTGATACCTGCCAAATAAATCACAATACTCTGGTTTGAAATTTAGGCCGGTACGGATTTCGTACCTCCGGTGCTTTAGATCCCAATTCGGAATTCGTACCTTACGATGCTTTAGATCCCAATTCAGTGAAGCTTGCCTATCGACAACTCGTTTTAGAGGTTGGATCATTTTTAAGAGTTTCGTTTTGACCGATAAGGTGCATGGATAGTTACCAAATGAATCAAAATATTCCTGGTTTGATGTTTTGACCGGAATAGAATTCGAACCTCTCCGATGCGTTCGATCGCAATTTGAGAAGCTTGGCTGCTGGCAACTGGTTTGAGAGGTTGGATTCTATTAAATAGTTTCATTTCGACCGACAACATGCTTGGATACTTGCCAAATGATCACAATACTCCCGGTTTGAAGTTTTGACCAGTACGGATTGACCTCTCAGATGCGTTAGATCGTAATTCATAGAAGTTTGGCTACCGGCAACTCGTTTGAGTTGTTGGATCATTTTTAATTGTTTAGTTTCGGCCGACAACATGCTTGGATACTTTTCAAATAGATCACAATACTCCCGGTTTGAAATTTTGACCGCTACAGATTTCGTACCTCTCCGATTCTTTTGATCCCAATTCTTTGAAGCTTGTCTACCGCAACTCATTTTAGAGGTTGGATCATTTTTAATAGTTTTGTTTAGACAGACAACATGCTAGGATAGTTGCCAAATGAATCATAATACTCCCGGTTAGATGGTTTGACCGGAACGGATTTTGAACCACTCCAACGCGTTAGATCACAATTAAATAAGCTTGGCTGCCGGAAGCACGTTTTTGAGGTTGGATCAATTTTAAGAGTTTCTTTTCGACCAAGAACATGCTTGGATACTTATCAAATGAATCACAATACTCCATGTTTAAAATTTCGACCGGTACGGATTTGTACCTCTCCGATGCGTTAGATAGGAATTCTGAGAAGCTTGGCTACCGGTATCTCGCTTGAGAGGTTGGATCATTTTAAATAGTTTCATTACGACCAAAATCAAAATGCTAGGATTGTTTCTAAATAATTCACAACACTCCTGGTTTGAATTTTTGACCGGTACGGATTTTGCACCTCTATGATGCTTTAGATACCAATTCTGAGTAGCTTAGATACCGACAATTTATTTGAGAAGCTGGAATGTTTTTAATACTTTTGTGTCGACCGAAAACATGCAAGGATTGTTACCAAATGAATCACAATACTCCCGGTATGAAGTTTTGACCGGTACGGATTTCATTCCTCTCTGATGCGTTAGATCGCAATTCTGAGAAGCTTATTGTTTTGACCGATGGGGATTTCGTACCTCTCCGATGCGTTAGATCGCAATTCTGAGAAGCTTGGCAACTGGCAACTCGCTTGTGAGGTTGGATCATTTTAAAGAGTTCCATTACGACCGACAACATGCTAGGATAGTTACCAAATAATTCACAATACACCTGGTTTAAATTTTTGACCTATACGCATTTTGCACCTCTTTGATGCTTTCGATCCAAATTTTGGGAAGCTTGGATACCGACAACTTGTTTAAGAGGCTGTATCATTTTTAACACTTTTGTCTCGACCGAAGCACGCAAGGAAGGTTTCCAATTGAATTACAATACTCCTGTTTAGAAGTTTTGGCCGGTACGGATTTTATTCCTCTCCGATGCGTTAAATCGCAATTCTGAGAAGCTTTGCTGCCGACAACTCGATTGAGAGGTTGGATCACTTTTAAGAGTATCGTTTCGACCGGCAACATGCAAGGGTAGTTAACAAATGAGCCACAATACTCCCGGTTTGATGTTTTGACCGGTACGGATTTCGTACTTCTCCGATGCGTTAGATCGCAATTCTGTGGAGCTTGGCTACCGGCAACTCGTTTGAAATGCTGGATTTGCGTATCGACCAACAACTTGCTTGGATTGTAACCAAATGAATCCCAATACTCCTGGCATATTGTTTTGACCGTTGCGGATTTCGTACACACCGATGCGTTATAGATCGCAATTCTGAGAAGCTTGGCAACTGACAACTCGCCAGAGAGGTTGGATCATTTAAAGAGTTTCATTACGACCGACAACATGCTAGGATATAGTTACCAAATAATTCACAATACTCTGGTTTGAATCATTTTACCTGTACGGATTTTGCACCTCTATGATGCTTTAGATACCTATTCTGAGAAGTTTGGATACCGACAACTTGTTTGAGAGGCTGGATCGTTTTTAATACTTTTATCTCGACGAAAACATGAAAGGATTGTTACCAAATGAATCACAATAATCTCGGATTGAAGTTTTGACCGTTACGAATTTCATAGCTCTCTGATGCGTTAGATCGCAATTCTGAGAAGCTTGGCTGCCGACAACTCGATTGTGAGGTTGGATCATTTTTAACTGTTTCGTTTCTAACACAAGCATGGATAGTTACCAACCACAATACACCCGGCTTGATGTTTTGACCGAAACGGATTTCAAACCTCTCCGATGCGTTAGTTCACAATTCTGATAAGCTTGGCTGCCGACAACTCGTTTGAGAGGTTAGATCGTTTTTTAGAGTTCCGTTTCAGCCGACAACATGCTTGGATACTTCCCAAATGAATCACAATACTCCCGGTTTGAAATTTTGACCGGTACGGATTTCGTACCTCTCCGATTCTTTAGATCCCAATTTTTTGAAGCTTGTCTATCGACAACTCATTTTAGAGGTTGGATCATTTTTAAGAGTTTTGTTTAGACAGAAAACATGCTAGGATAGTTACCAAATGAATCACAATACTCCCGGTTTGTTGGTTTGACCGAAACGGATTTGGAACCACTCCGATGCGTTAGATCACAATTAAGATAAGCTTGGCTGCCGGAAACACGTTTGTGAGGTTAGATCCATTTTAAGAGTTTCGTTTCGACCAACAACATGCTTGGATACTTATAAATGAATCCCAATAATCCATGTTTGAAATTCGGAGAAGCTTGGCTACCGGTAGCTCGCTTGAGAGGTTGGATCATTTTAAAGAGTTTCACTACGACCGACAACATGCTAGGATAGTTACCAAATAATTCACAATACTCCTGGTTTTAATTTTTGACTGGTATAGATTATGAAATAATGTCTCTAAATCATTTTATGTTCCCCTGGTTTATTTGAAGGTCTTCCCCAACACCAGACATCAATTTTGTCTGTGGCACATCACAAACAAATTTCCTGAGAAGATCGGCCATGTTTATCGGGAACCGTCTACATTAAAAGAAGATATCAATTCGATAATGCATGACACATATGAGGCTGTAGAGTTTGAAACTAGGTGGATAAACCTAATGAAGAAACATAAATTTGATGATAACCTTTGGATGCAAGGCATCTTCAATATTAGACATAAATGGATACCATTATGGAATCGTTCAGCCTTCTTTGTAGGCATGAGCATTACAGGACGGAGTGAGTCCACAAATAACGTCTTTAATGGTTGGTTGTCAGTTTCAACTGGGTTGTACAGTTTTGTGACCAAGTATAAGACTGCACTTTTAGAGGTATACGACCGAGAGAGTGGAGAAGACTTTGCATCATAACATAGATATTGTCAAGTTGGTCCTCATCAAGCTTTACTAAAAGCTATTATAAAGATTTACATAAGAACAATGTTCCACAAATTTCAGGATCAATTTGACCAGGTTGTCCGCTTCATTGCAATAGAAAAAATATAGAAATGAACCTTTGATAACTTATGGTGAAGTCCCATAGTGGTCTTACCGAGTCATTTGAGTTAAATATAGAGTTAGACAAGCTAACTGGTAATTGTGGATGCAAGTTGTTTGAGTATGTTGGACTCCCATGTTATCACCTCCTGAAGGTTTTCTTAAAATATGACATCCTCAAAATACCTTAAGCTTTCATTATGACAAGGTAGACAATTGGTGTAAACAAGTTTTCAAGGTCGTATGATGAAAATTACTTGGGAGGAGAAAACTTATGACATCCCTTACGCCATAACCACCTATCCCTTCATGCATCAAAATTATTCGAAAGGGCCTCGAAGATGAAATCAAGTTTTGAATTTGTAGATTTGAAAGCTAAACGAGATTGAGTCCTACCTTGATAACTATGACAATTCTTTAGCACAGATAGATGCATCGCAACCAAACATCTCTATTTCTTTAGTGGATTCTATGATGTTTAGAACTATCATTTTAAACCCCCTCACTTTTCAAACAAAAGGATGAGCGAAGGCTGATCACTAGAAAGGGGCAAGATAGAAGGGGGTGGAAGAGGCTGTTATGAAGAAGAAGAAGAAGAAGAAGAAGAAGAAGAAGAAGAAGACATGCAAAAGTTGTGGAGGATTGGGAAACCATGACAAATGGACATTCCCACTTCTTAAAACAAAGATAATAAAATCAAGTACATATTTGATACTATGCATAAATGTCATATTCTTTGTAATTTCTCTATAATGTGTTTCCCATGTATTTACCTCATATTTACAATTGGAATGAATTCCATGTAGGAGACAGTCATAGAGATTATGTTTAGCCGTTGCAGGAGAATCCTGACAACCAAGACATCTAGGAAAATAGGAGTTCACATGGCACCGATCTGTAATAGATTGTAATAAACCTGTATTTGATAATTATTGTTGGCAAAGGATAGTAGTGGCTCATTCAACATTAAGTTTGGTTTAATGATGGAATTTAGGATAATAGCAATGAACTATTTAGAATTTTGGGATTGTGTAGCTTTATGCACCATCTATGAATTTGTAGATTGTCGAAAATACAGCATTAAATTGTCGGTTTATGTAATAGATCGACTATAATTTAACTAAATTATCGAGTTTGACAATATTATATACCCCTAACTCTAATTACACTTGGTAATTGTCGCGCTCGACAATATTTCAAATGCATAACTCTAAATACACTACCAAAATTGCCAAACTCGATAATATTATATATTGTAAGTAACCATGTACACTACGAATATTGTCAAAATCGACAATATTTTATTTTTTAACTCCAAGTGCATTGTTAAAATATTCTTTACAACCAATATGTACATACTTTGAACAGTCAAAAATGAGATTCAGATTAGCTAACAGAACTGTGTATACTATAAAAAATAAATCAACAAGGGGCACTTTTTACAAAAATTTATATACTGTGATATACAAAGAGTGAGCTAACAGAACTGCAATATACAAAAATTGGATAACCATGTATACTACCAATAAATAGTGAGGTAACAAAACTGTGAGATGCAAACATTTGGTCGACAACCATATTTGATTGTCGATATACCAACAGCGATCATGTAATTCACTCTATACCTCTTTACATTGTGATCTCTAAGTAATGCCTTGAAGGTCCTTACCCTCACATCAAAATACCTTGTCAGTTGTTCTTTCACAAAAGTTGGAAGGAATTTCCAAATTTTCATGACCGTAGAAAAGAGTAGAAATTAGAGGCATTGGTACATCAAACTTTGGAAACAAAGAAACGTAATGATTGTCCGCCCCCAAACCAAACCACCAATACTTACTAGTATCCATAAGAAGGTTTTGGAACCTCTCCTCATTTGAAGTAGAGTTTCTGTTACGTGCCCAAAAGAGGGATAAGAATGTATATCTTCAGTGTGGCTAATAAAGGCCACAACCTTCTCATAGTAAGTGGATAGTAAATACGCCATATGCCTATACTCCACATGCTAATGACCAAAAGAATATGCCTGCAACCAACTTTGATACGCCTTCTCACCGGCTGGAGTGAATTGTATAGCCAATGTTTGGCTAAAGATACTCTTCCAGAATGCAGGGTCCTTACAAAGAAAGGACTTCAATGATTTCATTATATCTGGGAATCTATGTTGGCTCTGGTGCTGAATCGTGGTGATAGCCCTAAAAGCACAATTGTTATCATTGATTTCGACCCCACGAACATCTAGAAGATACTTCATCCACAGTTGGAATAAAACTTCCTATAACTTCTTCTTCTTAGCAATATTCTCCCTCCTAGCAATGACAACATTTTCAAAGGTTACCCCCGTGGAAACCAAGTCTTCTTTATGATCTCCCTTGGGTCCTTGTTGTGCTATTGTAAAGAATCTTTCATTCTGGTCAAAAAGTTCTTCAAACATTGGGTCCCCCATGTCTCGCATCCCTTCACTCGTCAGTACCTTCGTCAATGATTGATACCAAACCTCCTGCAACAGCAACTAGATATTAGAGTAGACACTAATAGGTGCATCACCAAAGCTTATCAATAATGACATGATATAGGGTGGCATAGATACAAGAGTTAGGAATAGGTCATACCCATTCATTATTATTTACTTTCAAAGACTTCTTCATCTCTTCAACATTAACCAACTTCTTATGCTGAAAAAAAAACTCCAACATTAGGATTAATAATGAAATAAACATTCCATTAAATAAATATAGAGAAGGGGAGCTTACGAGATTGTTAGTTTCCTCTGTAACTCTCGCAGCTTCTTTCTTGTACTTGGATGTCCAGTTCAGTATCTACTCCAAAGACATTGTAGATGAGCATCCAGTTCAGGTATTTGTGATTTGACAGTCAATTATTGTTGATTTCGATAATACTATGTTGTCTAACCAAAGACAAATTATCGATTTGGACAATTACTTCATTTGTTATTATCGATGCATTGGTTAATTCGACAATATTTTCACATAACTCCTACCATAACAAAACAGATATTGACCAAGGAATACAAGTTGAATGGAACATCTGATTATCCCTAACATATAACATAAAAAATACACTCAAGTGTTTCACAAAATAAAACTTAAATAAAGTCAATACCAGGGCAGTTTGGGGGTTAAAACTAAAGGAAAGGGCATAATAAACAGATTTGATGCTGAGTGTTCTGCGATTATGGAGGCGCTGAGTTGGGCTATTGAAATGGATTGGAAGAAGGTGTGGATTGAAGCAAGTTCTTCAGCTGCTGTGATGAATTTTAACTCAAATGAAGTGGCTTGGAAACACCGCACCAAGTGGGTAGGCATGCATTACAAATTCACTGCCCTGCGCATCTCCTCTACTTGGAAGGAAGGAAATTTCTCTGCCGACCAAGAAGCCAAGATAGGAAGTTATTTGTCGAATAATGAGAGGGAAGACTTTGTGGGAACTCCATTGTTCATTACTAAGATAGAAGATCCTTTGGTAAAATATTTCGGAGTCTCTTAATTTGTAATCTTTTCTCTTTTTCTGGGGGTTGGCTTGGCCTTCCCTCTTGTGTTTCTCTCCTTTGGCTCTGAATAAATCATATCTTTTGAAAAAAAAAAAAAGTTAATACTATCAAACCTAGCCAAGACATTCCATTCACTTTTGGATTATCAAACACAAACTCCAATTCACTAACTAAAACTAATATCATTCATTTTGAAAAACTTACAAAATCTTCTTTCGCAATCAGCTAAAATAAAATAATCACTTGAGACTAACCGATTTCGATTAATTTTAGGTTAAAATCAATAGGTCTAAAAAATCTGGAATTAACGATTTAAGCCTAGCCTAATTTTAAGTTGGTTCAATGTTCTAGTGACAACAACTAAAGGTAAATTAAGCATAAGAACAAGCAATTTTAACCTTGTGGGAAACCTTTCTTAGGAGAAAAACCCACAGGTCGCTGCCGAATCGCCTGACAACTAAACTATCCAATATTAAAACAAAATTACAAGAATTTAATTACTTACATACTCGATAAGCATATCCCGTGGTTTCCTCACTTCTAATTAAACTTCTCATAATCAATTCTACGTTCTGGCAATACCCCGCCTCAGATAACGCAGCAAAGCTTCAAAGCTTTAATCGCTCAAACTCACATAATCTGAAATTCGATTTAGGTTTCTGTAGTGGTAGATTTTCTAGGTAGGAAATCTTTGCCAATACTTATTCGTAAAGATGCTGTAATAAAATAGATAGATGAGATTTTACGTAGAAAACTCAAAAAAAGCTAAGAAAAACTACAACCTCGAGGAGGGTTTTTATATAAAATTCACTATGTTGCGAGTTATTACAGAGTTTTGGAATGATAGTAGGTTTAAGAGGTTGTAATTGGTAACGTGTGAAGATTTCTCGGTCCTGAATAATCTATTCTCTGCCTGTATTTATAGTGGATATAAGTAGTTTTACTAAAAAGAAACAGTTTTCTATTCCGGGGGGAGTAGGCAAACTTCTCGGATCACTAACAACTCTCTTTTGACTAGACTTCAACGACTACTTTAGGTAGGTCGAGGAATTATTATATCTTCTAGAATGTTGAGCTGTCTTCGGCTACACTATGCTAGCTTATAGCTATCGAGCTGTCTTCGACTATGATATCTCTTCGACTACACTGTGCTGGATTACTCTTGCTGAATCTAGAAAATATGCTACTATAATTACCTCATTCTCAGCAGAAGCACTGATGGTTGTGTCGAGAAGACTTTTGGAATCTAAAAGGGTTGCCGAATGAAAAGATGAATCGTCTGTATCATTTCCGAGCTCAAAAGAACTGTATTTGGTCAAGTTATTCCCAAGGCGCAATAAATGCGATACAACGAATCTTGTGGAAGGATAACAAGTCTAAATAGGGTGTTTTGGAGGGGGGGGGGGATGATGGTGGTTGGTAGAGTGATGCCACCCTAAGTATGGTTTATGGTATATTCTGGGATTAAAGACGGTGATCATTCGAATGGAGAAATCTGGAGCAAACCGATTGATGGGAAGCCGGCATGTGATCACAACATTTCGCAAGGGTAGGAACAAGATCAAAAAAGAGACGATGTGCATCTGTTGGAAGCAATTGTATCATCATGCGGGGGTGAATGGATAATTGCGTGTGTTGATGATGTAGATTGGAAGGTTAGATGGGCGTCCAGGGATCTTGCCGAACGTTTAAGTTGGCTTGTAATTGGTTGTTGGCTCTTTTCTGTTGAGGCATCTCTTAGAAGTTCAGTGACTTGAGATTCATTGAGCTTCGAGGACTAGAAATAGGCTTTAATGTCAGATTCTAGTAAAAAGACAACAGAGTAACTAGTTATGTAAGTCGAATGTAATAAAAGATTTTAACCTGATGTAATGTAATCGAAAGATGAAAGTGTCAACGTAAGAAATGACAAGCGAGATAGATGTCGAATGTATGAAATGCAATGTAAGAGAGATGTCGAATGTAATAAATAATTTATTTAAAGAAATAAATATTTTTGTCGAAGTTAGTTTCAAAATGTGTATTGTTTATCAAGTACGTTGTAGTATGAGTAGAGTCAAGATATCTGTGTCAATTTTTTGTTTGTGTAAAAAGTCGAAGATATTTGACCGTGTGGGGCCAAGAACGGATTTCGAGGGATTTTGACGGGACTTGTAAATTGTAGAGTTCCGAGGCATAATAAATATAGTGAGTTGAACCCAGACTAGAGGGTGTATAAGTAAGTCTACCATTGCAGAGGTGAGGCATTCATGCGAGATAGTGAAGTCGAGAGCTCAGGCACGTGATGGTGTGTTTAAACATGTGCAGGCACTGTGATATCTATCAAGAAGATCTGGAGGAACCTAATTATGGCGGTATGAGTGAGGCAGAAGCAAAGGAGGTTGAGGAGGACCCTGAGTTTCGCGTCAGATTGCAGTTTTTGAATCCTCCTGAGCGCTGTGGTGGAATATGGACTCGAGCAAAGTTGTTGGTGAAGAGGGAAGATGAAGCTGCAGCGAGGGCTTTATGAAGTTTTAATATTTTAGAAGGGGTCTGTGGTAAGGAATTATTGATGGTGAGGAATCTAACTGTGGTATTTATGTTAGTGGAATGGAATATTGTGTATTACTTGCCGAATGAAAGTTGTACTTGTTTAATTTTGGAAATAGAAAATGTGTTGAAATGAATTGTTGTCGAATATGATGATATTGGTAATGTTGTCGAATACAATCCCAAAAATATAGGAATTTGTAGGTACAATAAAAAATAGGGGAACGAACATGAAAGATGATTATGGCAAGATGTGTTCCTTTAGGTGATAGTATAAAATACAAGGAAAATGATGTGGATCATCTATTTAAGAAGATAGGTCATACTCTGGTGGGTATTAATGTATCCGAAGAAACTCTTCGAGATATGGAAGGATTGAAGCACGAATGTAGAGGTTTATTGCTGGTGAGAAGGCGAAGAGTCAAACAAGTCGAGAAATTGCTCATGAGGCATTACGTTCGAGGAACTGAACAGTCACAAAGTGGTGCGACAAACAGTCACGTCTATAAATAGGGCAGAGGTGGGCGACTATTCATACTTTTCGAAAACAGAAAAAAAAAATGGAGTAAATTGTTGTTGCTCATTGTGGGACTGGTTGGATACGATTACGTAGGAGGAGATTAGCGTGCTGATTGAAAGAGCCAAGCGAGCAAAGGAGAGGGATACAGAAGCAACGCAGAAATAAGGTTAGTGATTTTTGTTGTTTGTTTGTGATTTTGATTGATGTTATAGATGAAGAATAGGAAGATAAGTGAATGTTGGTGTGTGTGGAATTGAATATGAAATGAATGATGACTAGATAGGATTTAAATGAATAGCGTTAGGGTTTCACGGAGTAGTAGAGGAAATACTTTGTTCCTATGATTCGTAAGGGTATGAAGGTGGAAGAAATGGGGTCGTAGGGATTTTATGGATGGGTTCTGGTTTGGGTTATGCTAGAATTGGTGGAGATGAGTAGATAGAGGGATTGGTTAGTGGTATTGTAGGTACGGCGGGATTGCAGAAATTGTTGTTGTGATTCGACGAGATTGTCGGATATTTTCTTATTTATTAGGATTGGACCGGATTTAGTACCGGAGAAGGGGAATACATAATATTAGAATGATGGTGTTTTGGCGGGAAAAAGGTGAAGCATCTTCGAGAAGCTATTAGGATTCCTGAAATTTGACCATGATGAAAACGGAGTAAAATGTTTATCAAAGATTAAATTGAAAAAATAAATATAACGAGTACTGAGTAATGTATAAGTGTAACGAAGATAGGAATATGAATTAATGTTAATGTATCGAGAACTGTATTTAAATAATATAAAATGATAGTAGCAGACAGTAAAGTAAATGATGCGTTGGAGAGGAATCTTTGACAACGAGATGATTATGAATATATGAACTTATATATGTATCACATATGATAGATACTAACTGTGTTAAAAATATGGAATCTGTTTGAAATGGCTGAACCAACTTTAAATGATGAGAAAGATATATACGGGAGTCTCGAAGATGTATAGCCTTTGATGATTGATATGAGGACCTGAGCGTGACAAATGGGAAAGAGGTATATAGTAAGGGCAAATAGTGCAGATATAGGGAGTGTGGAGCAATTTAGGGTGTACCCAGTGTTATTGAGTTATCTGAGGAGGAGGCCACAGAAAGGGATGTGGATTACAAACCCTAAGCTAGTGATAGAGAAGGTAGTGGGGATGGGGAAGACGATGTAGAGGAGGGTGAGGAAGCATGCTATGGAGAGGGTCCATAGATGAAAGATATTTTAAGTTTTAAGAAAAAATACGGTATTCCTGGGGACATAAGCTTGGAAGAGTGTCAGTATGAGATGATCGATCATGAAATACCTTTGAATGGTATTTTGGTTTATCGAGAATAAATAAAGAAAGGTTTGAAACTTCCCCTTAGAGCAGATCAAAAAAAGTTAATGAACTTTTTAGATGTAGCCCCTAGTCAATTCAACCCAAATGTATATGATTTGTTTAGGGTATGTGGTGTAATAAACGGTCGACTTAAGGACAGGGGGGAGGAGTTAATAACAATAAATGATTTATGTGTGTACTATACATTGAAAACGAACCCGAAGTTAAAATGGTATCGTTACTTGGAGAGGTTCTTGAAGAGGCCGATGTTTTATGACATGGTGTCAACTGGAGGTCGATACACCGACGAACGTCTACTAGTGTCTGAAATCTATGAGTTCGGTCAAAAAGATCCTGGGGAGCCGTTAAAAAGAAAAGCTTTTCATCTAGGTCTGTGGTTAGGTAACATAATTGGTTAAGTTTAGATAAAAATTAGAGTAAGGCAAATGTATGTAATCTGTTGATGTTTTTCTGTTTTATAGCTTTGAAGGAAACCGAAAAGAAAACTGAAGTGGACATGGAATTGTATAAGATAAGGAGATGACTTTTTGGCAGGATCGGTAACTTAGCTATTGACCAAGATAGTTTAAGTACGCTATTTCAAGAAGCAGGGATAAAAAGGTCAAGAACTAAAGGTTCAGAGGTGCCTGTTATTGGTAGAAAAATGTCAGCAAAGAATAAGAGAGTTACGGATGGAAGTTTGCCATTGGAAAATCGTAGGTTGTTGGGGTATAATACTGACACTGAGATAGATGCTATGCTCGGGGAGTCTTTTGGAAAGAATAAGAAAAAGAGGGTGGCAAGCTCCGAAGTTCCCCCGTTGCTGCACCATAAGAGGACTACTCGACAGTCATCAACGGAGGGGGTCGATGTTACCGCCAAACCAGCTATAGTGGTTGGTGGGTATCTCCACGGGGTTCGAGCAGTGTATTCCCTCAGAAGACTACTGGTGGTGGGACGTCGAAGAAGAAATTTTTGGAGGAATCTGAAATGGAAGTGCAAAAGACCATAGAGTCCTATACGTCTGGGACGGATGAGCTGAAGATGGAGATGAAGGATTGTATGGTGGGGATTGGTAGCTTAAATACATTTTTAAGCGAGGGACAGAGGAATTTGGTGAAGGTGAGAAATTTTAATGCGTTAGTTCGAATGAAAATTTTGGTAGGTCACTCGAATACCCATTATATGACTTTCGTGCAGATTAAAAAGTTGATGGGTGAAGCCATGGGTCATGTTGTGAGTAGTGAGTTGGCAAATCAGGTGGTGGCTTACAAGAATATAGAGAAGGAGTTGAGCGCAGAGAATGCTGATCTGAATGTGACGCTGAGCAGGTACAAGCTGGAAGCAAATAAGGCGAAGGAGGCGGTGCTGGTGGAAGTGAAGAAAGTGTTGGAGAAAGAGAAAAATGAGGCTTTGGCATTGCAGAAAGCTACTTATGAAAAAGATGTTGGATAACAAGTTGCTGACGCTCGCAGAGCAATGGAGTTACTGCTCGATGAAGTGAAAGCTCGGGTGAATGTAAAGAAATTAGAAAAGTGCAAGGAAGTGAGGATGTACTTTCTAGGACAGTTTAAGGAGTCAGAAGAAAGGAAAAAATATTATAAGGGACCTGTAAAAGCTGGTGGTCTTGCGTGTGATGACAGCTCAGACGAGGATGTACCTCAGACTCCTGATGTACATGGAACAATTGAAGTGATCGAAGAAGAAGTGATGATGGAGGTCGACGGTTCTCGTCCTAAGGAGGAAGCAGATGTGTAAGTACCCGAAGGTGCCTTAAATGAAGAAAAATCTCCTTAGAAAAGTTGAATCGTGTTTAAATTATGTTGTGTTAAGTGAAAGTATGTAAGAAATGGTCAGTGGGACCGAAACAATTTTAATTTTGTGTATGCAAAAAATATTTGTTTTGTTGTTATAAAATTTTAATAAATAACTATTGTGCAATAAGTTTGAGTAGATTTGATAAAGTAAAATTTCAAAAACGATGATATTTGAGCAGATAGGTAAAGAATGTTGGTGTGCGTGATATGTGAAAGATGGCTAAGAAATGGCAAGTAATGAGTACCAGATGTATATCCTGAGATGAGTATCTGGATTTTGATATAAGAAGAACAAGGGCTCATAAGAGGTTATTCGATAAGTAAAGAGTGTGAAGTAGAACATCCTGTAATTGGATATTTGTTCGCGTAAAATTGAATGATATGTGTTAGGTATACTACTGGAAGTAAGGACCTAAGAACAAATTAAGATAGTAAGGAATTTGTTTGTCTCATGCATATTTGACAAGTATGGATCGAGATCAAATCGAAGTAGTAAAGATATCATTTGTCTGATGTATACTTGATAAGTATAGATCGGGATCAAATCGAAGTAGTAAAGATATCGTTTGTCTGATGTCTACTTGATAAGTATAGATCAAGATCAAATCGAAGTAGCAAAGATATCGTTTGTCTGATATATATATACTTGATAAGTATGAATCGAGATCAAATCGAAGTAGTAAAGATATCGTTTATCTTATGTATACTTAATAAATATAGATCGAGATCAAATCGATGTAGTAAAGATATCGTTTGTCTGATGTATACTTGATAAGTATAGATCGAGATCAAATCAAAGTAATAAAGATATCGTTTGTCTGATATATACTTGATAAGTATAGATCGAGATCAAATCGAAGTAGTAAAGATATTGTTTGTCTGATGTATACTTGATAAGTATAGATCGAGATCAAATCGAAGTAGTAAAGATATTGTTTGTCTGATGTATACGTGATAAGTATGGATCAAAATCAAATCGAAGTAGTAAAGATATCGTTTGTCTAATATATTCTTGATAAGTATAGATCGAGATCAAAATGAAGTAGTAAAGATATCGTTTGTCTGATGTATACTTGATAAGTATAGATCGAGATCAAATCGAAGTAGTAAAGATATCGTTTGTCTGATGTATACTTAATAAGTATAGATTGAGATCAAATTGAAGTAGCAAAGAAGACAATGATGAGTACAAATTGTTTATTTGATTGGAAGAAAATGGTTACAGTGTCTCATCTGTAAAATGGTTTCAGCTGAGCAGTGTTCCACGGATATTCGAGCTAGACTTTATCTTCAGTTATTAGCCAATAAGTTCCGCTATCTATTTTGTTACTGACGATGTAGGGCCCTTCCCAGTTTTCTGATAACTTTCTAGAATTTTTAGGTCGAGTACTATCTTGGATCCGTCGTAGGACAAGGTCTCCAATACCAATTTTTCGTTTTCAAACTTTTTTGTTGCATACCTTTTTCAATATATCATGATATCATCCCAGATTGGCAATGGACTGATCTCGGATTTCTTCGATCCAATTGAGGTTGCAGAGTAGGCCGAGTTCATTGTCCTCATCTGAGATTTTTCGTCGGGTACTTGGTAAATCTCCTACAGGAACTTGATATGCTCCTACAAGAACCATACCTAGTGATGATATGCTCCTACAGGAACTTGATGACCCCATTTTCATCAGTATGGCAAAGAGGAATTGCATCGACCCACTTAGTGAATTAATCAGTAGCGACTAAAATGAACATTTTATTTCCTGGTGCTGGATGGAATGGGCCGATGATGTCGATTCCCCGTCGTTTAAACGGCTAGAGGAAATTGTTAACATGCAAGTTGTGGGCTAGACTTTTGATATCCTGAGCGTGGATTTGGCATTTGTAGCATTTAGGTACAAAGTCTTCATAATCTTGTCACATCTTGGGCTAGTATAATTTTTGTGTGAATGCGCATTGGGCTAGCGATCTTCCTAAAACATGTGCGCCACAGATACCCTCGTGAAGCTCTCTGATTTTGATCTGAGCCTGTTTCTGTTAGATGCATTCGTTAAGTGGTCCTCTTCCAGTGAGGCGATATAATATTTTATTTTGGACAGTGAATCTGGGGTACTTGGCCAATAGGGATCAAGTTTCGTCTTTGTTACTGGGGAGGATGTTGGAGTTGAGGTAAGAATAAAATGGTCTTCCCAAATCGTCAGGGTCGTCATTTTCGGTAATGGTTATCTGGAGTGTTGATAGGATATCAAGGCTAGAATACT
Organism: Kingdonia uniflora; assembly: GCA_014058105.1. Taxonomy (NCBI): domain Eukaryota; kingdom Viridiplantae; phylum Streptophyta; class Magnoliopsida; order Ranunculales; family Circaeasteraceae; genus Kingdonia; species Kingdonia uniflora. Next base: position 47,833 of record JACGCM010001630.1, on the reverse strand, counting down.
CGATGATCTCGATTTCCAAAGATCTTTTTTCACTATCTCCCAGCATGGCATCGATGTAAGCTAACGCATCAGCATGACCATTTTCTTGTCGAGGTAAATAAGATATTATTGCATGTTTGAATTTTTTTATCTTTCCTTCGACCAAAGCTGCGTAAACAACCATGTTCCTGTTGTCTTGAAAGTTTTGGTATAATGATTTGCCACGAATAAAGAGTCGACATATACTGTTAATTCTTTAGCTCTGAGAGTAAGTGCAAGATCGAGACCATGTAAGATTCCTTCGTATTCGGTCTCATTATTTGTAGTATAGAAGTTGAGTTTGATAGCTTTTTTGATGCGATGATTGGATGGTGTAACGAGGACAACGCCAATTCTAGATCCTTGTGGTCCTGCTGACCCGTTTGTAAGAAGTTGCCAACCTGAGCTTTTGGACCATGCGTCTGGTTTTGTAATTGAGTCATCTGTGAAGATTTCTTCAAGTTCATCCCAATCGGGGTCTTCGACGGGAAAATCTACCAAAAAGTTGGCCACTGCTTGTCCCTTGATAGATATTTGAGGTTTGAATGAAATATCATATTCTCCAAGAAAAATATACCATTGCTGGATTCTGCGAGATTTTTCTTTTTTTGAGAGTACCAGTTTAAGAGGGTATTTGATGATAACCTTGATAGGATAAGCTTAAAAATAGAGACAAAGTTTTTAAGAGCTCTAGACCAAGGCGAGTAGCTATTTTTCTGTTGTTGTATATCATTTTTTAGCAGGCATAAGGGTTTTGCTGAGGAAGTAGATTGGTTTTTCTACGCCGTCATCTTCTCGAATAAGAACTGAACTGATTAACTCGTCCGTTGTGGATAAGTACATAGTAATGGATTCGCCATCAATAGGAGTACTCATTATAGGAGGACGCCTCAAGTATCGTTTAAGATCTTGGAAAGTCATTTCATAGTCGGGAGTCCAAATGATTTCCTTTTGTTGTTTGTGGGAAAGAGAGTGGGGTTTCCACGAAGAAGAAGGTAAAGGAGTTTACATCGAACAGATAACTTAGAGATGAATCTGTAAAGAGCGGCTATTTTTCCGGTGAGATGGAATAGAATGAAGAATTCATTTGAGAGGCTCAGATTCTCTCACTGCTGGAAAGTTGCAAATTTCTCAGCTTCTCAAGCATCAAAGAGAGGGTTTTTACTCCCTGAGGGCAACACAGAATGCTTCCAAGGCAGACCACTTTTCTTAACAAAAATAGAAGAACCCTTTGTATGCTATTTCAGATTCTCTAAAGTTTCTTGACTCTCTTGATTGTCGTTGGTTTCTTTGGGATTGGCTTTGCCTCCCCTCAATTGTAGCCTTCGCTTTATTAATCTTATTTTTTATATAAAAAGGCTATTTTGCCGGCGAATTTTTGAAAATCTTTTTTAATTCGAGGAGATGGCATTGCCATGAGTGGCTTGAATTGTGTTTAATCAATTTTTATCCCTCTTTTGCTAACGAGATGTCCCAAGAATTTGCCAGATGCGACGCCGAATTGATATTTTTTTGGGTTGAGTTTCATCTGGTATTTGTGAAGGATACCGAAGATAGTTTAAAGGTTGTTTGGATGATCTTCTCGCTTCAAGCTTTTACATATCATATCATCGATATAAACTTTCATGATTTTGCCGAGGTGGTCTTTGAAAATTTGGGTTACAAGTCTTTGGTAAGTAGCTCCAGCATTCTTTAACCCAAAAAGCATTACTTCATAACAGTAGAGACCTCTTTCAGTTATGAAAGTTATTTTTTCCTGATCTTCTTCGGCGAGTGGTACTTTGTTGTATCCCGAGACAACGTCCATCATAGAAAAAAGTTCGTATCCTGTGACTGAAACGAGAAGTTGCGGAATTAATGGTAGTGGAAAACTGTCTTTGGGTATGAATTTGTTGGGTTTTACACAAACCCTGATTTTACCATTTTTCTTTGGTACAGCGACGATATTAGAAACCCATTTCGGATATTTGGCTTCCAAAATAAATCTTACACGAAGGATTTTATCAATTTCATTGTTGACTGCATCTCGGAGTCGGGGAGCTAGATTCTATCATTTTTAATGACAGTTTTACTGTCGGGAAGGAGATTGAGTCGGTGGCAAGCGATGGAAGGATCAATGTCAGGCATTTATTGGAAAGTCCAGGCGAAGATGTCAATATTTTTCTTAAGCAGCTGTATCATGGCCTCTTTTTTCGTCGATCGATAATTTAGAGCCGATGAAGGTTGTACACCCTGGGCCATCGAGTTCTACAGATTTGACCATCTCGGTGTCATACTGTTCGAATGTCATTGACTCCTCGTATTGTAATTGCTACGCCTTGAGAAGTTTAATTGTATGAGGGTTGGTTGTGGTATTTCCGCACATTTGTGCTACTGCTTGGCTACCTTTAATTTTATAGACTCCGTGATCCGTTGGAAAATGTAATGCTAGATGATAAGTTGATGGCACTGCCTTGATAGAATGTAACCAACTTAGACGCAAAATTCCCAAGTATTTGGACTCTGCATCGATGACAAGAAATTTGACGAATGTAGTTTCTAAACCTGCCTGAACTGGCAGAGTGATTTCTCCGGTAGCTAATTCTTTTGAACCATTGAAGCCTGTGATTGTTGTTATCGAAGCTTTGACCGAATCTGTAAGGCCGAGGACTTCAATTGCTCTTCGGAATAAGACATTTGTGGCGCTTCCGGTATCGATGAGAAGTGTATGGAGGTAATCTTGTTCGACTTTGAACATAATAACAAGAGGGCCATCATGAGGGTATTTAACATGGTTGGTGTCATAGTCTTCGAAGGTTATCTGGTAAGAAAACTTTGACTTGCTTGAGCCCAGAAATTTTTTTGCTGATTTGTTTGATGAGGTCATTTTGTAGCAGGACGTAATGCGGTCGTCTTATTTTATTTTCTTCCCCTTTTCAATCTCGATCATATACAAGTGGCGAGCTTGTCCCTGGTCTTGATTTTGTTCAACTTCTTTGTTTTTGGCTTGATCCTAGAGAAGCTTCTGGATGTTAATGATATAATTATGGAGTCTTCCATCTAATAGGATATGATAAAAGATTCAGATGAGGGAGTAGCAGTTGTTAGTTTCGTGACTATGCACATTATGGTACTGACATAAGAGTCTGTTTGGAAGATCGGGAATTGTCTGTAGTGTGCGATAACACTCAACTCCCTTTATCATGGGCAAGATAGGAGAGAGAGTTGTTGTCATTGGCGACAAAATTGGGACAGGTCTGTCTGGTTTACCGTCCCTTCATTTATTGTTATCGGTATTTTTGTCGCGTTATTTAGGCGCTTTAGAAGTGACTATTCGCTGAGCTGGAGTCGAAGATGCTTCTCAAGAATGGATTTCAGATGAGCTTTTCATCTTATCTTTCTTTGACCGCTCCAGTTTGATATAGTTATTAACCACATCAATCATCTCAGTGACTGTGCGAGGCTTGTGTAGGGTAAGTTCTTCTCGAACTTTTAAGTCAATGTGCAGAGCGGAGGTGAATGCCGGAACTATAATTTTAGGGTCTGAATTCCCAATCTTCCTTGTTCTTCGGGACATGCAGGAGAGAGAGAGAGAGGGGAGATTTTGGAAGAGAGGGAGAGGGGCAATGGGTTGTGCCCTTAGAGCATCATCTCCAGCAGCACATCACCCGCTCTCACTCCTACTCCCACTCAAGCTCAAGTGCTTTAGGTCAAAAATCCCTCCAACAATGTCAATTTAAATGCACTGCTGTTATAATGGGGTTCAGTGATTTGAGAGAAAAGAAAAATAAAACTCATTATTGGCATCTTGCTATCACAAACTACGTTTAAAACCTATTTACAACCGTTGTAACCAACTCTATAACCAATAGAACGCAAGGGATACATCTAGGGCTGGTAATGGGTCGGGTTTGGGGCGGGTGGAGTAATATCATCCCCGTACCCGCCAAATTACCCTACCCCCCAAACCCGCCCCAATACCATTTAAGTTAAATGGGGAATACCAAACCCACCCCGTTTAAATTTGCCTATACCAAACCCGCCCCACCACCTGTTTAAAAATTTATATGTTTGATACTGTATTATTTAATGTTGTCAACAGAATCTAAGTTTTACAAGACTTTAAGGAAATATAGGCATTATTAATACACCAAAGATGGGATGTGATTCAGACAAGAAAAAGGAAAACAGTTGACATCATAAGATTGGTGTGAGGTTTGATGAAAGTCATTTTCCAATACAATTGTTGAAAATGAAAGTTAGTTTGGTGAAGAATGTTGTTTTGGGTCTGAAATTGAATTAAGTCTCATACCGATTGTAATGATGGAGTACATAGATGGAGATGAATACTGGTACATAGATGATCAGAATTAGTAAGAAACGAAATGAGTCACCAGTTGAGTAAAAAGGGGAAATGGGGTTTGAAGAATTCTAACTAAAAACTAAAAATGTATAATCTTTTTTAATGAAAGCAAGTAGTAGTAGTAGTAATCAAAAGGAATGAGAATACCAATTGATTCAGAAAAAGAGAATGAATACCTTTCAAACAAAGATCTCTTCTTTTACTTCTTCTTCTCTTCTTTGTTTTGATCTATGAAGAAAGAAAAAAAGAGAAATCAAAAATTTTCTTATCAGAAGAAGAATGTGAGTTTCATCATAGATCCATTACAATCAGAATACTTACTTGACTTGAGCCACAAATAAAAGTTAGTTTGGTGAATAATATTATTACGAGGTTGAAATGAAAAGAAGTTGATGACAGAATACAAGAGGCTGGAGGTTTAAATGAAGATAGGAGAGGAGACCGGAGGTTGGACTTAACTAATATGCCTTTAGAATTAAGTTTAACTTAAGGGTATTCAAGTCATATCATTTATAATTGGTCGGGTGACGGGGCACCATTTATTAGAGCCTTTTAAAACAAGACCAGTCCCAATAAATAAATGAGTTTTAAAAAACAAAAACCAAACCCGCCCCATACCCGCTATAGTCATACCAAACCCGCCTCATTAGCGAGGTGGGGCTCCGGCGGGGCGGGTTAAATTGCCAGCTCCCGTGCATCTATTGGTTATGTGGGTTTCCAAAACCATTGGGTTTTGACTTAAACATACCCAGTTCATAACACTTTTCATTTTGGATGTCCGCATAACTTGAAGTAGTTTGCTTCATTTATAACCTAACTAAGGAAACCTAAAGGCCATGGAAAAAAAATTCATAGTAGGAAAGAACACAATCAATCTTTTAAGTTAGCGTAAGACGCGTTATATGTTGCCTTGTTAAAACCTTGCTTGAAAAACCTAGTTTGTAAACCTACAACAAAGAAGAGTACAATCTATTTTTAGTCTTTGAGTGGTATAGAAAATGTCCCCCTGATGATAACAATTTGCTAAGTCATTTCATTCCAATACCGTAAACGTTCTTCTTGATAATGACTTCGTGAATTGATCGACTAAGTTCTCTGTGGATCTAACCTATTGCATGTCGACCACTCCAACTTCTTATAGTTCATGCGTATGAAAAAACTTCGGTGATATATATTTGGTGTGATCTCCTTTGATAAATTTGTCTTGTAGTTGTGTTTTGCAGGCTAAATTGTGTTTATAGATCGTCCTTTGAAAGCTTTCGAGTGATGAGAGTACGTAGCTTTGTGTCAATGTAATTGATGAATGACTTTAACCAAACAACTTTTCTTCTAGTTTCGTATAGTGCCAGAATCTCATAATGATTTGATGATGTAGCTACCATCGCCTGTTTTACCAATCTCCAAGATATCGTTGTGTTTCTAATCCACAATACGATGAAGAAGCTCTAGTTAGCTGAAAAGTACGAAGAACACCAATTGATTGGGAAAAAGAAGAGCTTCAATTGCTTAAAACGAAGTTAATTACAATGAATTACTCTAAACCATAGGTTTCTTCCTCAAAACTCTTTCTAGATCTAACATAACCTAAAAATGCCTAGCCTTGCCCCTTTAATAAGGGTTACAAGTCCTAGTTATAAAATAGGATAAATCTGCCCTTGAACACCTAAAGAAAAAGGTTGAATCGCGCCTCTGTTCGAATAGATTTTAATTTATTCGAATAAAACACCTCAGGCCGAAATGTATTCGAATACACATAAAAGTGCATTCGAACAGAAATATATGAATATAACACCTCAGGCTGATAAGTATTCGAACATAAAACAATTATGTTCGAATAGACCAGAAGTCGTTCGAACGACTCCAAATCTCGTTCGAACGACTTTTGGTTAAAATTGAAAAAAACTTCATTTCTTCTTCAGATCCTCCTAGATCATGACTCCCACCTTTAAGAGCCTTGAGTTCCTGCTCAAGCTAGAACTGGAGATGTTGGAATGCGGCCTTGCCCAATTCCTTATTGTACTACTTCGACTTACGAGGTAGCTGACCCTTCTTCGCGGCGCGGAATGACTTAATACCACCCCGTCATGTAGTATGAACTTTCCTCTCTAGAATACTATCCTCCTGCAATGGATCTTTTATTCCAATCCATAAGTCATCAATTGACGGTAGGCGAGTATCGATTATAGAGTCTTCATCTAAAAGAGACAGCTCAAACAGCTTTAAATGTTCGATATTAATCACCGAATACATTTGCATAGAAGGCGGCAAATCCAATTCATACTCACATGCCTTGCCTTACAGCAAATTTTGGCAAAACACACTACACTCCTTGGGATCATCATATCCTGCAACATACCCTGACGTAACAAAATGTTGTATCTGCATAGAAACCAATATAGCTGAAGTAGTTGGTAATGGGGGTCGAGATAACCTATCAACCATTCTGTTGTCCATTCCCTTCTTATACTGCATAATTAAGGGAAATTGTTGGATATATGACATCTCCTTCCTCTATCGAGCTTGTTATAGCTTAGACTGTGTGGCTAAAAATTAAAACAGTTTGTGATCAGTATGTAGCACAGCATAACCTTCTCTTGCAACGTCCCCATGTCAGTTGGTTGCCTATAAGACGTTGCCATAGTAGACAACACTCTAGCCGACGTACCCTCCTAAACCGGTCGAACCGATAACACAAACTTGCCACTCGCATTAACTAACCGCTTCACCTGAGTCGCCGTTACTAAATTAGATGTAGTGGCATTGATATGGAACTTCTTTCCCTCCTTCAGAAGACGATACTTGCGAGCTCTACGGTAATGAATCGCATCTCGGTCCCAAAGATAAAGGGCTACCCAAGATGACCTGACACACATCCAAAGAAACCACCTCATACGTTACCTCATCAATAAATATTTCAGTGATTGCAAACTTGAAAGTACACTGCTTCGTGATCATCAAATCTGCATCTTTTTGAATCTACCCCAAACCATATGGCTTAGGATGAGTTGTAGTCGTCAAACCCATCTTCTTCACCAACGTCTTAGAAATTAAAATTTTCTGACTACCCGGATCCACAATGGTCTCGACTAAACTCTGCTTCATCTGATTACTGACATGAAAAAGTTCTTCCCGACTCTCCTCCTCGGTAGCCAAATTCTGTTAAAACATAAGTGTAAGCTTATGATTCGGTTTATCTAAATCCGGGAGGTCAACAACCTCTGTAGCTAACACATATCTATCTTTCTTGTTCTTCTCCTCTTTCGGCCTAAGCTCTGGGTGAAGTTTCTAACAATAATAAAAAAATATGCCCATTCGCCTTATAATGATTGCAATGAAACTCCTTGGATGAAGACCCCTCTCCATCGGCCTCTCTCTTATGCTCGTTTTTCCAACTAGACTTGTACCCTGACTTGATCTTATCATCTTCTTTGTCACTCTTCAAGTAATAACCTTCAATGGAAATTACCTTCACGATAGCGTTCTCGATATTGGCTACAGTAAAGAGCTTCAACTCTCTCCTAATAGACTCTGACAAACCCCCCGCGTACTTTATGAGCATCTCATACTCGTTCACATTAATGTCCAAAACCAAAGCTTGGTTATGAAATGCCGTAGTGTACTTCTGTACGGATTGCTTAAACTTTTGGCACAAATTGTACCATTTATACCATTTCTCTTGCTCATACCCAATTGGATAAAACTGCTTTCGTACTAAAATCTTGAATTCTTTCCAACCCAAATTTCCTACATCGTGGCGTTTCCTATAAGATTTCCACCACGTGAGTGCATGACTTATAAATTTCAACATAGCAAAGCATATTTGCTAAGCATTGGAGTATTTGTAAACGGAAAAATAAGTTTATAACCTATCTAGCCAATTATCCAACTTTTCGGCATCGATTGAACCGTCGAATACCAGAATTTCAATCTTAAAATTGATACGAAGATTACGTATAGGATTCGATGACTTACCAATACCCGATCGCTCCTTGTCGAATTCGGCATCACTAGAATCACTATCAATCTCTGCAAGATCGTCGTCTCCATCTACCTCCATAACCCCTTTCTTCCTCGAGCGAGCTCACCGATAAGAGCGGCCTCACCGTGTCGCCAAAGCGGAAGCCTTCGAGAGGTTTGTGAGACGCAACTATTCTACAAACTCCCCTACATTAGAAGTTAGGTCGAAACAGTCGTTTCTAAAATCATCAGTCGATCGTCGGAATCTCCCATCTCCAAATCGCCCTTCTTCTTTGAATTAGGTTTGCAATGGATATTCAACGGACAAACTAGTTTCTCCTTTGTTTGCTTGAGACGGTCACGTGTAAAGACCATAAACCACAATCAACCCCCGTGAATCGTTACTTGAGCTCTAATACCACTTAATCCACAATACGGTGAAGAATCTCTAGTTAGCTGAAAAGTATGAAGAACACCTATTGATTGGGAATAAAAAGAACTTCAATTGCTTAAAACGAACTTAATTAGAATGAATTACTCTAAACCCTAGGTTTCTTCCTCAGAACTCTTTCTTGATCTAACATAACCTAACAATATCTAGCCTTGCCCCTTTAATAAGGGTTACAAGTCCTAGTTACAAAATATGACAAATCTACCCTTTAACGCCTAAATAAAAAGGCTGAATTGCGCCTCTGTTCGAATAGACTTTAATCTATTCGATTAAAACACCTCAAGCCGAAATGTATTCGAATACACGTAAAAGTGTATTCAAACAGAAAAATAACATAAATGTATTCGAATAGATTTTAATTTATTCGAAAAGAACACCTCAGGCTGAAAAGTATTCGAACAGAAAACAATTCTAATCGAATAGACCAAAAGTCTTTAGAACGACTCCAAATCTCGCTCTAACGACTTTTGGTTAATTGAAAAAAACTTCATTTCTTCTTCATATCCTCCTGGATCAATCGCTAGTCATGAATAATAACATGTTTGTAATCTGACTCTATATAGATCTTGAGTGAAAACTAGCATTTGCATATCCAATCTTATTATTCATCGTATCCTTTCAGCAGGATAACTCCAAGTCAATTATACCTTGAAAATACCTAAACAAGTATTTTATACCATTCCAATGTCTCTATATAGGGGAAAAATTATGTCGTGCTAACAGCTTTACATCAAATGAAATATTAGGCTTTGTACACCTGACTAGGTATAATAAAACTCATAACTCCTAAGTATGGAATTTTTGGGCCTACAAGTTCTTCATCCTCGTCTGGAAAACAAATTAGGTCAGACTTAACCTCTATAGACCGTGAAATAATTGGTGTTCTTAATAGACGACTCTTATCTGTTTGGTATCATTGGAGAACTCGTTTAGTGTACGTGGACTGATAAATAAGCATTCCATAAAGTAAGTGTTCAACCTTTATTCTTAGGCATAACTTAGGCTTACCAAGATCTTTCATCTAGAACTCGTCATGATAAAGACACATTGAGCAATTCATTTGAGAATCCTCGATTCTGCATATGTTTGGTCAACTTACTGCCACATGAGACCAAAATGTATTAATCCATTCAATGATTTTTTAGCTTTTATAACGTACTTATCCCTATCTTTTATGCAATGAACTACTTGTGGGTTTGCAGAACTGTAAGCAGCATTCATGGCCTCATATCATAGTGGTGGTAGACTTCAAAATGATTGTTGACTGGTTTAGCAAAGTTACTACAATAGTACCTAAATACAAGGGAGAATGGAGGAAGATCAGAGAATTATGCAATGAACTATAGGTGACATTAGGGCATAAATACAGAGAAGGGAATTTTTCTGTAGATGGACTCTTAAAAGATGGAAGTGCGCATTTCATCAGGCAACATTGGAATCTAAATACCCTACCAAGAGCAATTAGGGCTTCTTTGTTCTTAGAAAGGCTAGGACTTGCATACATTAGAAAGTGATTATGTATCTCTTTTCAGAGGCAAGGTTCATTTCTTCCTCTTTGTATCACCTTACCATTGATCAATAATAAAACCCAGTTTGCTAAAAAAAATATCCCTATCTTTTAGAGGGATATTTTTTGAAAAAGATAATCGTTATGTATCTTCATGTGGATGTATCAAGCTTACCATATTGGCATGCAGTAACCACATCCATAAGATGTGCATCCAGTCCTTCTCTGACTAACTAAGTAAAAATATCGACAGTAATTGTGTCCATCACGGGGCTGTAATTCTCCTCCTAATCTATTCCAGGTCTCTAAGATGACTATTGTGCAACTAGACAAACTTTACAACTTAAAATTTCCTTGAATTCATTATGTTTCTGAATGAATATCCATTTATATCCAATTAGCTTCATGGAATAATTTAGCCAGACTATTTGTCCAAATGCCTCTCGCCGCATGAGAACATTTAATTCTAGTTTAATCGACCAATCTTTATATTGCTGACACTCAACAGCAGCTTTAGCGTCATGATCTTAGTTCAAATTGGAGAAAATCGCTGTATATATAAATTTGTTATTGACAACTACATTTACTCTATCGAGTTGTTCTCTTTCTGATGAGACATAATTTATTGAGACCTTAAAATTCTCTAACTACACACGTATGTGCCTATATTTGGATGGATTCAGTACGCTTGTTCTCAAAATATACAAACGATTTTGCAGTTATAGGTGCCTGGATATTAGTAAATATTCTATGTTATTTCTTAGTGTTGACCACATCATTGGTCGATGGTTTGTGCTTTTTGAGAAACTGACATCGCCATCAGTCTCCAATCCACAAGCATAGTCTGTTAAAAATCAAGTAGAAGCCTCTAATTGCTTCTGTAACGTATCCACTGCGGGATAACGCTCCTCGAGACCCTTTGCCGGATACCACGCTTATGTCTAACTTCTGATTAATTAATAGGAATGTGTGTAGAGATTGTTGCTTGTATCTGAGCACGAGCAAGGGTTATTTTTTCTAGGTAAGCAAACAAATTATTAATTTTTGAATAAGAGGTTTACAAGTGAATATAAAAGAAAAAAGTAAAGAGATGTAAGACTTGGTTTCATTGAATGCATCGGGTAGCTCAAGTGTCATCTTTTGTAAATGTAGTCGGTGTTGGATAACAAGCTTGATATTACACACATAGAGACGAGAGAAATAAAGAGCTTGATATTATTGATATAAACCCTCAGGTTGCTGTTCTAGGTTACAATATTAAACCCTTGTAGGATATATATCTTTATGTACAACTCTCATAAAGTCCTAAATTATATGGGCCTGTTAGGAGTCTAGTGGAGACACCCCAACTCAATTAGGTTCCTACCTTGGGCCAGACCTAACTCCTGACACTACTTCCCCTTGGGGTGTTCCATACCAGGACGACTTGCCTCATTAAAACCTCTACATAGCAAAACTCCTTTAGTCAAAAAGTAGTACAAATAAATAGTACAATCCTATGCCATGTATGGGCTATGAACGTGTATACGTTGCCTCATCAAAACCTCTAGTTACTAAAATCCCATGGGACAAAAACTACACTATCAGAAAAAGGAGTACAACATGCATGTGTCAATGTCAAGGCGGGATTACTCCCTCTAACATTGATTTATCTGAGATCTATCTCCCTCAGATAATAAATTATGTAAACTTCGCATTCTAATTTCGAGTGCCAATCTCTTGAACATAGGATGTGCAAGAGCTTTCGTGAATAGGTCAACTAAGTTATCTTCAAATCAGACTTGAATGACGTCAATCTCATTCGACTTCGGCAACTTATGTATATAGAAAAATTTGGGTGAAATTTACTTCGTTCTCTCGCCTTTAATAAATTTACCACTGACTTGAATGATGCAAGCTGCGTTATTTTCATACATAGTCGTCGGTTTATCTTGGATAGAACTTAGACCGTAACTTGTGTTGATGTGATTAACCATGGATCACAACCAAAAGCATTCTCTATGTCAGCTTTATGAAGTGTGAGAATCTCTGCGTGGTTCGAGGATGTAACAACCATTGTCTACTTCAGCGATCTTTATGAAATCGTCGTATTTCCATACAAGAACACATAACCCGACTGTGATTGGTTTTTATGTAGATCTGACAAGTATTATGTATCGGCATATCCTATAATTTCACGTTTACCATTTTTCAGATAGAACAGACCCTTTCGTACTGATCAGATACCTCAGAATATGTTTGATCCCATTCTAGTACCTTTGGGTAGGAGCAGAACTATGGCGAGCCAAACAGTTCATTGCGAATGAGATATCGGGTCGAATACACCCTTCTAAGTATAGTAAAGCATTGATAGTTCCTAGATATGGCATTTCAGGCCCTAAAAGTTTTTCCCCTTCGTCTCGAGGATAGTAGATGTCCTTGTTCACATCTAATGAATGGACAAACATAGATGTCTTGGCACTGTGTACCGTATTTATACTGAAACGTTTGATGATTCTTTCAGTATACGTTGCCTGATGTACGAGTATGCTGCTTCCAAGATGTTCGATCTACAAACTGAGACAAAACTTGGTCGTCTCAAGGTATTTCATTTTGAATTCCTTCTTAAGGAATTCGACGGCATTCATAATCTCTCCCGGAGTTCCGATGATATTAAAATTATCTCCGTATACTGCAATGATGGAAAAACCAACATTTGTTTTCATAATGAAAATGCATGGGTAAACAAGACAATTTATAAAACCCTCGGCTTTCAAATATTCAGTCAGCCTATTGTGCCATATGAGCCCTAACTATTTTAGGCCCTATAGTAACTTATCCAATTTTATTATATAGGCACTACATGTGTTGGGTATGGTTACCTCCGGAAGCTTAAACCCATCTAGTAGCTTTATGTATATCTCCATATCTAATTTCCCATATAGATACGCAGTAAATGCATCCCTAATACGCATATGTCAAACTCGTTCACCACGATTGATAAACTGATCAAGTAACGGAATGTTATAGCATCTATGATTAGAGAGTTTCATTGTAATTGATGTTAGGTCTTTAGGAAAACCCCTAGGCAATTAGTTTTGCCCTGTAGTTAACAATATTTCCAAGTTCATTACTTTTTCGTACAAATACCCATTTATAACTGACAGTCTTGATGACATATTTGCCTAGGGACTATTAGTCCAAACACTTTGCGTTTAGCCAGCGAGCTGAGCTCCGCATTTATTACAACCTTCTACTTTTACCAATCTGTACGACGTCTACATTCGTCTACAGTGAGTAGTTTGGGATCATCATCCTCTATGGTGAGTGTAGTAGGGAAAATGAATATTTCGTCGACTACTATTTCTGAACAATTTCACATGGAGCCATTAGAAATAAAGTTAATTGAGATATCTCGATTATCATGTACATAACCTTGTTAATGGGAGGTTTTATCCTTAATAAGCCGACTGCACCATTACATTTTTCTTTTCTCGTACAGTATTACTTTACCCCAGCTCAGCATCCCTCTTTGCAGTGGATCGTCCTCTCGTAACGCGGAGCTTGAATTCATTTATAGATTGCACACCAGTTCCCTAAACATCCAGTTATGCAGGTGTATTACTTACATGTACATGTGTTGTGGTTACTTTAACAATATCGTTGAATACATCCAGCAATTTATTAACGATCTGTTATAAGTGTAGAATCCGTTGCACTTCCTTGTCATCGTGGTTGGTTAGGAGATCTCGATGAGACAATAATAGTATTTTCCAACTAATATTAGAAACTTACTCAGGATTGACTGTCATATCTCCTCCCAATACTGGGAATATTGTCTCATCAAAGTGAGAATATGTGAATCTTGCAGTAAATACGTCGCTTGTTGTGGTTTCCAAATATTGAAGGATAGATGGTAAATCAAAACCCATAAAGATACCAAACCGACGTTGGGATTCTATCTTCGTACGTTGTGACGGTGCGGTCAACACCTATACAGAACATCCAAATATTGGCAAATGAGCGATACTAGGCTTCGACCCAGTTACTAGTTGCAATGGGGAATATTGATTATTCACTGTTAGACAAATTCTAATCAGGGCGGAAACATGCAAAATTGCATAACCTCACGTTGTGGGCGGAAGCAGAGATCGCAATAATAGTGGCCTAGCAATTAATTGTAATTGCTTGATTATATTCTCTGTCATCCTATTCTGGGTGTAAACATGGGGTACTGGATGCTTGACATCTATCCCATTAGCGGTACAATAATCAACAAAAGCTTTTGAGGTAAACTCGTTAGCACCGTCAAATCTTACAGATTTGATCAGGTGATCTAGGAAATAAGCCCACAATCGGATAATCTGGGTAAACAACTGTGAAAAGTTCATATTTTTATATGACAATAGGAAAACATCTTACCATTTCATAGATGCATTAATTAAGACCATATAGTATTTAAACGGACCTCTATATGGATGGATAGGTCGACATTTATCTTCTTGGATACGTTGGAAAAAGGCTGGAGACTCCAACTCTACCTTGGTCTTGCTAGGTTGGATTATAAGCTTTCCCCGAAAGTAGACGTTACACGGGGAATCTTGCTGAACTCGGATCTTCTCTTCCGTGGGTGAATATCCAGAGGTACTATCGATAATTTTCTTCATCATCTTTTGTCGAGGATGCCCAAAACGATCATGTTGAGGTATTCTGTCTTCAGGTTATCCTGAATGTGATGACGGATGAGGAGCAAAGTCTTTGCTTTGTCCATAGGATCTTTAATATTGGCAGTAACGATGGTTTGTTGCAGACTCAGAGACTTCAGATACAAGTCAGCGTTAATGTACCATGTGAGGTAGATGACTCCAATAAGCAGTAATAGAGGGAACTCATCATTTTTGAGATTCGCGGACATCTGTTATGCAAATATGTAAATCGCAATTAGTAGCAATTCTTGATAAACATTTTAAATACATATAAGATAGATCATAGTACTTAGAATAATTAAAAATAAATGATTCCTAATGATGTTATAATTGAACCGTGTTCATATTATAATACTCATAAAATTCTTTCTAAAGATTAAATCCCAACTTTACCCCGTAAAATAACAATTTTAATCTTAGAGGTGCGTTTTAATAAAATCTTAGCCAAAATCGTTATTCAAAACCATTTGATGTGTGTTTTCTTTATTCCAACAGCTAGGGTGTTATAATCCCTAAAATTCTATAGGGTCTGTATATTCTAGCCAAATGGCCTGTTTGCTACGAATAGAGGGGTATTAGATGTTTAACAGATAAGTAGTTTCATCCCGAAGTCTGCTGAGTTCACAAGATTGGTAGATTAATCATACATTTGAACTAACATTCTAGGGTACTATTGGTTGCTATTAGGGTACTTAAAAAAAATGTTATTAATACATATATACCTCAAAATGTTATCAAGTAATATCTAATTGCACATAGATACGTAAAATTAGTTTTTTAGACACCGAGTTTTTAGAAATAAGACTAAGTCAATTCCCAATTAATCTCTAATTAGTGTCCCCAATATTTAATGTGTTTTAAATATGAATCTTAATCGTATTTTATATTCGTCTTGGTTTTGCATTATCTTTGATCCCTGGTCAAAATAATTAGTATCCTAGGGGCATACCGCATTAATATCTATAAGCTATCGTTATATACTCTTTTTTTAAAGTGAAAACATATATAAACTAGACCCCGGGGGGAGGGGAAGGAAATACAAGGTCAATGAAGTTAGCCGCCGTAGCAGGCAAGTTACAACAAATAGGAGGAGCCAAAATACCTCAGCCTGATAAAAAGTGTATATCCATGTTGTGCGTCCTACTAATAAACTCAAAACAAAACTCGTCAAAATAAGATACATGATACAAGATATCTGGAGCTCTAGAAAGGGCACCTCAAGAGAGGTTCACTGACCTTTTCTCATAAGGTTTAACTAAACACTGACAATCCAACAAAAGTACAAATCTCCTAAATCCCAAGTCCTTTGCCGCTATTATTCCTCTGAGAACTACGCCAACCTTCACAGCTTTCGCATCGGTTGCGTGGGGGGTATCATGTCCTGAAATAATAATATTTAAATTAAAATTCCATAATACGTATCCAACACCACTAGAAGGTTTGTTATGGATCCATAAAGCATCTTCCATGACAATATGCCACGCCCTTTTTCTGTAAAAGGAAAAATGGCTTTCAGGGGATCTGGATGGCTAACAGGGGGAGTATTGTCATTGTAATAGCTCTCAGCTCTTAAAAGAACTTCAAGGGAATTAGTTTTTTCCTTTTCAAAAATTATTTCATTTATAGAGTTCCAGATAGAAATCATAATGTAACTAAACTTCCCCAAGTGGTCGATAGTAGCTTTTTCGGTGAAAATATTATTTACTAACAAATACAACACCTTCTCAAGGTGATCAGAGTATGTTCAGGAAGAGGGATTAAGGGAGAGCTTAGAGTTGTACTAGATATCTTTGATATTCTTACAGAAAAACAACACATGCGAAATAAATATCTCTACAAAATACAAAACTATCACCTACAAAAAGGAGGTGAGAAATAGGCGATCCAGTTCTAGTAGTCTTAATACCATGGTTATTACCGTGGATTTCTTTCTTAAGGAGAAGCCTCGAGAAAACTTCAGAACAAATAATGAAGAGAAAAGGGGAGAGGGGGTCCCCTTAGCGAATACCTCTTTTAAGCTTTAACATACCAAAAGAAGAGCCGCTGAGGTTAAAAGAAAGAGAAGTGGTGGAAATGCATTGAAAAATCCAGTAATACCATTTTTTATAGAATCTCATGGCTTGGAGAGTATCAATGAGAAATGACCATTCAATTCTATCGAAAAGTTTGCTAAGGTCCAGTTTGATGGTCATATACCCGGTAACCCCTATCTTTTTATTAAAAGTACTAAGGACCTCTTGAGCAATGATGATGTTGTAAAGGATTTGTTTACCAGGGACAAAAGTATTTTGAGAGGAGGAAATAAGTCTATTAAGATAAGGTTTGAGTCTATTAGCCAAGATTTTCGAGATAATTTTATATTTAACATTACAAAGGCTTATATGTCTAAATTGGTTGGGGTACTCAAGATTGGAAGTTTTAGGGATAAGGGTGATGTTCGTGTAGTTGAATTCTTGGAGGATGAAATCATTTATAAAAAAATTCTTTATGGTGAGGAACAAATCCATTCCTACGATATCCTAGTACTTTTGATAGAGGAGGGGAGTTAAGTCGTCCGACCCAGGGGATTTTATGAGGCTCACAAGTCGGGACAATGTTATCTTCCTTTGTGATTATTTTTTTCAAAAATGTTAAGATTGGCAGCTTGAAGAGTAGGATTTGAAGAAGAAAAAATGTCTTTAAAATGACTGACAATAGTATCTCCTGTAAGGAGCTTATTCCACATCTCGAACTCAAGCTCTATCTTTGACCATCATGCGACCACTCGACCTCGTCAACATACACGTGACACATTTATGAAGACACATTATGCAGAAATGACAAAGAAAAGGAGTTACTCAAGCCATTACACAATCATTATGAAGACTCATCAAAACCATATATTGTAACGTTCATCATTAAAGCAGATAACGGTCATATTATAAGACTTATAAATAGGACCATAGAACTACAGAGAAAAGACAGACTTTTCATATCAATAAAGTTTCTACAGAACCTCTTGTAATAGCTAGCATTCTCAATAACATCTTTCTCTCTCTCTCTTTCTAAAATCCTCAAGAGAGGTTGTGATTTTTAACCTATTAAAAGGTTTTCCACGCTAAATTTTTTTGTTAGTTATTATTAGCGTTGTGATTACATATGGTATAAAGGCTAAGTCTGAATCCCAAAATTATGCTATTATATTTTACACCGTCTATGGGAGCAAAGTTCTTAAACCCATTGTCTCAGAAACTGCTAATTATTTCTCCACGAAATAACACTTCCAATAGTATTTTGATTTCAATTCATGGCGTATACTTGTTCATGTCGTTAGTTAACATAGCTATACCTTTCACGGGATTTCATTGGGATTAGAAAAAGGAAATTTTTATCACTGGGGACCATTATTTATACATTTTTTACACATAATCTAAATAGACATCCAAGCTCACTCGAGCTCCAATAGAGGGTTCGTTCATCAAGCTGAGGGTTCTTCACCTTAGTTTTAGACATTGTCATCATCTCTCTCTCCATTTCTGATCTCGATCTGGTAACACGGCGGTACATCTCTCCTCGCACCAACAACAAAGAATCTGCGCAAATCGATCTCCAGCCAAACAAACTTCTCTATTCATCTCGCATAGTACGTAATCTCAACCAAAGCGAAGGATTCAAACCTTGTGTTCTCTCCGTTATCGATTGATGTTGTTCTTAACTTGATTGTTGCTGGTTCAAATGGAAAATTCTTAGAAGTATTGCACTATTCTCTTAGTGCAAAAAGGGAAATTTTTTTGATCTCACTAAAGAGATCAAAAATTGATCTCTTCTAATCAAAACACACCATATGGCATGAGAGAGAAAAATTCAAAAATTTTGTAACCCACAACTTAACACCATTTTGATCCCTTTTTAACTCCTTTCTCTCATGCTATAAAAATTTCTCCATTAGTTCCTACACTGTTTGGAATCCTTTTTTAACTCCTCTGTCTAAAATCTAAAATAAAATCGAAGGTAGCACACTGCACCTGAATATCTAACTTTCCATTTGTTGAGTGTATCATCTTGTACATCGCATTTATCTTTTTGTTTTTGACAAGACCCGAGAGGCTCATACTTGCATAACCTACATATTTATGAAGGTTCTGGTTAATGCCAATCGTCGATAATGGCCGGTACATCTTACTATAAACATCTACAACTAGTAGATCATTTGTAGGTGCTTCCTTCAGTAAAAATGAGAACTCCTCCCATTTTGGATCACTTTTTGACCATTGTACAAAGTATTTTTGTGTTATACCTTAGTTCAATATCTTGACCTTCATGAACTATAACTAGAAGCTATTAAGCAAGAATTGTTCCTTCAGGAAGCAAACCTCCGCCATAAGATGTTCCTTCAGGAAGCAAACTCCCATTAGTAGGTGCTCCTTCAGGGGCCTTTGCAAAACGATATTGTCCAACAAATCTATTAGCAATAGCTCCAGTTTCATCTAGCTTCCCCGCTTTGATCACGCGGATTTTTTCGGTAAGCGAACATGCACTAAAGAGTTTGCCTCCAACTCCTTAACCTTCCCTTCCTCCATCAATCTCTTATCCATCAGATGCACAAGATTTTCTTCTGGTAACTTTTCTCGCATAAAGGCATGAAAAGTTCGTTGTTCCAGTCCTGAGTTGCCTCCCTTGACGTAAATATCATCGCCATTCTGGTCCAAACAAATATATCGCTGGCAAAAATATATTTCCTACATAGACATAATCAAGCGTGTGAAACTAAAGGATAAAGTTGCAGTAAAGAAAATGTACTATTCCTTTTCTTAAGTTCCTAAGTAGGCATCAGTAATGGATGAATATAAAGACTCAGATTTGTCGTGCTTACCATGCTGTGGTCATGGGCGACAGACATGAAAAAAACACTTATATTATTTGTATATAAAGTTTACAATGGTTTAAAAATAATAGGATCTACAACATATATTACGATGAAAATCTCCCATGTTATACATGTTTAGCTCTCATTCATTGCACACAACTCTCATTATTCAAACCTAAGCGAAATAAGAGCTTGTCAAAAGAAAATGTACCTAGGTAATTTTAGTCTTAGGAGCACTAGTAGTGGGATATCAAAGAGCTCAACAAACTACAGTCGAAGCACATTGGCTTTTGCATCTAGTATAAGAATTAACTAAATAAGAGAACAAACAATAAGGATATTCAATTAACTGAAGAGGTAAAACTTCGGATCCCCATATATTAACAATATGAAATAAAAGGCGAGTCAATTCTTGATTAAAAGGCCTACAAAGTTGTTGGTTAAAATCTTCAGTAACATTTTATTTCTTTAGTGAGCCACCAATTCTGCAGTTACTCAAGTTCTTCCACCAATTTTAGGGTCATCAAATTTGCCACATAAAAGCAATAAAAGTTGGGAACATAGAAAAAGAGGCCAAGTTGTATAGTATACAAGTAATCAGAATTATGTGGATATGGTACCTTTCTGATTGTAAATTTTTTTATACAAACTTAACCCTTCTTCATCAGATGTTGATAAATTAAGAAGCTCAATAAATCCCTGCAAGACATAACAATCATTAGTGCTGGTCATTTGAAGTATTCAAAGTAATATACTCATATATAAAGCGCTTACTCGAGGTTTTATAGTCTGTGGCTGTATTTCATGTTCTACACTATTAGTGTTCTAACCTTATCTTTTGTTTTGGATGATTGTCGAGGATGCACTTTCCTAACATTTGATGTCGGCGCTTTGGATGTAGTTTTAGTTGCTTTAACTGACACTTGATTGTTTGCTCATGCAATAAGAAAAGCAAATTGCCTTAAAAATAGTAATCGACACATAAAGATGGAAATATATATATATATAAAATAGTGTTTCTTCATAACCATCTTTTGTTTGATGGTTTCTTCTCTTCCTTTTTCCTGTCTCTAATGAGCTTTTGAATCTGCCCGCTTTTCCACCCTGCATTTTTTCCACGGTAGATTTCGCAATGTGATATTTACATTAGTCAAGTCTAAGGCTTTATTTTTTTCACCCCTTTTATCAATTCCACTATCTTCAAGATTTCCCCCTTCATCACAGTTAGTTTTCAAAAAATTATCTAGCTCTTCCCCGGCTTTAGTGAGCAATCCTTTAGCAAATGCAAAAGTTTTGTGAGGACTAACACCTTTCATGGCTATATTGAGTGCCATATGTGATAATTCACTACACTGCAAAGATAAGGATGGGTAACAATCAACGTGTACTTCTTTTCTCCGGTCATCAACTATAACACCATACCTTGCATCTTTGGTCCATTTATTTAAATAACAAGATGACGGAAGCTCAAGTAGTTGTTTATTAGAGAGTACTCTCATGGCGTGCGCACAAAGAATTCCCATGAACTTAAAATTTATGCAACTGCATTTTACTAAGTTATCGATTGTATCAAATGTAACGGTGTGTGATCTCCTAACAAAACAAGAAACTTTATATGTTAACAATGACCCCTCTTCGTTAATGTTCTCTAGAACCAAATCCAACGTGGAGAGATACTCATCTTGGAACTTTGAAAACATTTTTATAGTGTACTTCTTAGATGCTTGACGAATTACTGGCCACGTTGTCTTCACATTAGGTTTCGATTGTCTGCAGTTAAAGTCTTGTTTTTTTTTCTTTTTCACGCCGATTTGCAAGTGATCTATCATACTAAATAACAAACTCCCATAATGATAGCGTTCTCTTGAAATACTTCTTCAAAAACCTATTCATCCCTTCACTTCATTGGGTTGTTGTCATACCTTCACAAAAAATAACAAGTAAGCACAAAGTGAGTTCTCTAAAGCTTCCCCTTTTCATTTTCTTTGAAGAACACATTTATTTATTTTGGAGACAACAAAATGATTTGTGCAATGAAAAAGAATGTATTAAAAAAATATCGAAATTATAAAAAATTAAATACCTGCACAAAAATATTGTCGAGTATATACTTGTGCCCATTTTTCTCGCAAAAGATATAAGCCTTGCATCCATACATTCTGCTCCAATTTATACTTAAATAGTAGTGTCCCAGCAAGATTGAAACTCCTCTTCTATCTCTGTCTCATCGATACAAGTATTTAAATTTGGTGCGAAATTGGCAAAGTCATCAAACACTTGAGACAAATGCTTCACAACATTCTGGTATAGATGCCATAAGCACAAATGATGATGAGTAGTTGGAAGCACCTCTTTAATGGCATTCCCAATAGATGTTACTTGATCAGTGAAGATAGTAACTGGATGTTTTCCATTCATTGCTTCCAAAAAAGTTTGAAAAAACCATTTAAAAGTTTCAGTAGTCTCATCCAACAACAAAACACGCCCAAAAAATACCAGCTGCCCATGGTTATTCACTCTAATAAAAGGAGCATATGGATTTTCATATACATTGGTTTGGTAAGTTGTATTAAAACACAGAACATCACCAAAGAAACTGTAATCCGCTCTTGACTTTGCATCGGCCCAAAAACTACTACAAATCTTATTATTTTCGTTCATATGTATTGAGTAAAAAAAATAAAGATTCTCCTTTCTCTTGGACATGAAGTACTCCAAGAGGAGTTGTGTATCCTCTTTTTCTAATATCTCACTACGTCTTATTCTTTGCAATGCATTTGCATAATCCGGAAGTGTGAAGTTCAGATTTTGCGCACCTCCTACTTCCAAACTCATTAGATCAAACATATCAGTTGATTCTATCCCCGAATCGTACATGTTCTTCATTAATACCTTTTGTTTGTTACTTACACTTCGTTGTGACCTCAAATGGTGTACTTCAGAAGAAAGTGCAAGATCATGATTATGGGTTTCATGAAGTTCTGTTACATGATATAGGTTGTCTGGAAACAACTTATAAACAAGTCTTGCGTTACAGTTGGTTCTTGTAATCAACCGTCTATTCGCAGGGGATCCTCTTGGATATTTTTTATACTGACCTTCTTTTGAGCAACATAGAACTCTTCTCGTAACTATTTTATCTAAACCTGATCGTCGAGTAGAGGAACCTCTACGTATACTAAATCCATTTAATCTCCCAAAAAGATTGTAAAAGTTATAAGCTTCATCTTCAGATTTAAAAGTCTTCCCAATTACTGGTATATGATACAAATTTTCATTACTTAGAGGTGGAGTTTCGCTTTCCGTATCCATCCTATAAAGTAAGAATATCAATATTAGCTAAATACAATTTATAAGGACTGTTGTAAATAAAATTAAAAAGACACAATCAAAGAATGTCTCATAAGTATGAAACTTGAATTGATAAAGAAGAACTCTTGTTATAGAATTTTGTGGTTGGAATTGTATTTACTATTTCTCACATAATAAACTATAATTTAATACTCATGTTATAACTATTAAAATATTAATTAGAAGATACTTGGTGTAGTTACTATATTGAATTGATGATGACGCCCTCTTCTTTTTTACTCTTGCTTGGAAGTTAGAATTAGGAATCGTACTAAGGTTAAAAAGAGGAAAATAGACCTATTTTTATTTTTTAATAAAAGAGAGGAGTTAAAAAAGGATTCCAAATAGTGTAGGGACTGATGGAGGAGTTTTTAAAACTTTTAAAAGAAAGGAGTTAAAATGGATACAAACAGTGTTAAGTTGTGGGTTAAAATATTTATGAATTTTTCTCTCTCATGCCACATGGTGTGTTTTTATTAGAAGAGATCAAAAATTGATCTCTTTAGAGAGATAAAAAATTTCCCCTGCAAAATGCAACGATGAATTCAACTCGTTCTCATCTCAGAAACACTGTCGATGCGCAATGAGATTCAAGCTCTCAAGCCAACACTTTGTTCAAGTAGCTCTTGTTAGATTTCAATCAAGTGTTATTCGAGCTCTGGATCTTCATCTGTGATGTTGGATGTCAACCCTGATGTGTTCTTGGATTATAATGGACATCTGAAGAAGAAGTATCTTTATCACCTCCCACCAGCTCACCATTTTCATCTGACGATTTGAGAGATCGAGTTGGGAGGTCTGGAATCTCGTAAAAAACTCGAATGCGAGCTCTAGATAATTGCTCACTCGAGCTCGACAACAAGCCTCTTTTAAGGAGGCCGAAACTCGTCATAAAATCGTCAATTATTATGATGTACGCAATATAATGGCGTAATCAATTTTTAGATCTGTCGAAGCCATATTGTCATCTCTGGTTGGTAATGGTGTACACAATCCGAAAAGCTATTTTCATAATGATGATAGCTGACTCAAGTTCATCCTCATGGTTCCTTGACAAAGGCTGGGATGTATCCGTCCTCGTTACCTCCAAAACCTTCAATAACGTCGAGCACAACGCCGACATCAATCTATCCCTCCTCGGTGATGCATTAGATGTCATCCGCGCCAAGACCGCTCTCGAGCTTGAGAGTCCCAACATCGTCTCATGCTCGGATATCCTCGCCCTTGCCACTCGAGATCACGTAACAATGATGGAAATGTCAGATCATTGATTTATTATGGTGAAGAAGTTTTCGATTCAGGAAATAGTGGTTTTTTTGGGTTCGGTGTTGCATGTATGTAACTATATCTTACATTCCTTCAAATGATATTGATTCAGAAAGTGATATAACTGTCAACGCTTATTCGTGCGATGAGTTTTCTACAGACAGATATCAAGTCTCTCCATATATCTTGCACTTAGGCCTGTTTTCGGATCGGATCGGATCGGAAATAGAGGTGTTCGGAATTTTTTCGATTTTTTTCGGAACTAGAAAACCTGTTCCGATCCGATCCGATTTTTTTCGGAACTGCCAAAATAAATCCGAATCCAAAATTTTTCGGAATTTTCGGAATTCGGATCAAAATTCAGAAATTTCGGATATTCCGAATAAATTTCGAATTTTCGGAATAATTTTCGGAATAAATTATTTTGATATTTTGGATTCGGATATATTCGGAATATGTTATTCTGACTAAATCGGAATAATAGTATTCGGAAAAATCGGATCGGCTATTTTTGGAAAAATCGGATCGATTATTTTCGGAAAAATCGGAATTTCGAAATTACAGAAGCCTATCCGATTCCGATCCGAATTTTTTCGGAAAAAATCGGAAATCGGATTTTTGGAAATCGGAACTGTAAAATTGGGTTCCAAAATCGGAAAATTCGGATCGGATTTCGGAAAAAATCGGAAGTTCGGACAAAAGTTGCAGCCCTACTTGCACTCAAGTATTATTCCATAAAGAAAGTTGTAAGTGCGGTGACTATTGCATTTCATGCATAGTTTTCCGAGTCTCCTTTATCGTATGATAGGTCGCCACTTCGACATACTTTCGACTCGTATTTTGCAAAGAGGTCTCCTAATTCAACTATGTTTACGCCTCCTAGAAGATTCTCTACATATTTGGGTTTGTTTGATCAGAAGGTTTGCTTTTGAGTCACTTGCCGCAAGGCCAAATTTTGGGATGCTTTCTGGTCTCCCACTACTGTTGCCGACATGAAGAATCCATCCTCAAAAATCGTTTACGGAGAGAACAATCATGAGCATTAAATCCGTGAAGATCTTATCAAATTAAGATTGGTATTCAGTCTTTTAAAACGATATACGAAGCAGTTCGTTTCATGCCAACGAAGCAGTTCGTTTCACAATATAGAAAATCTCTTTACATTGAGCTTGGGAGGTCCGATTCTAGATGCTTAACCTGTTTCGATTATTACTATTAACTTAAAAGGTGCAAAAATTTTGCATGCTTTCACTTCGGATCAGGCAAACATATGAATCCTAGAGGCTCTCTATCTCAGCTTCGACAGACAATTATGTATGGGAATTTCAATACGATTTGGAAGATCTTGCTAACATTAGTTCGCGGTATTCCTGAATCACATCTGATAAGCACTTGTATATCGGGTTTACATACGCACCTTTCAACCAATAGTGTTGACCCAAGCTTTTGATGACACTTATAACGGAAGAAGAAGTTGTTACTATTCAAAATTATACTTTTCGGCATTTCTCTAATCGTTCTACAATTTCTCAACCTTCAGCTATGACTACTACCATTATGATGAATCTGTCCACGCCTGGTTCTCGACGCCTATCTTGGCTTAAGAAATAAGATCGTCGTTTAAGGGGTCTCCATTATAATTGCTATAAACTTTATATAAGCTTGGTCATTTATGCAAAGTCACGTAGGAATTACTTCTTGACGCGAATTTCTGTAGACAATGTTGTTGAGCCTCTTGTCTTTGACGAACTATGTCAAGAATACCTTCAACGCTCTTTGGATGACCCTAGCAAAAAGATTCTCATCGGTATCTTGATCTCCCATTATGTAACTAAAAATCAAAGTTACAGACATTCAAGAAAGGAACCTCTACAATGTCTAATTATCTTCAAACAACCATGAACATCTCATATAAGTCTTGCTGCAACTGATCTAACAAGGTCGAATAATTTTCATTCGATTTCTTCACCGTCTTAGCTCTAATGGTATTGTTCTATCTAGTACTTTAAATACCTGCCGTATAGTTTGGTTCAGGCTCGGTCTTCAGATCGAGTTCTTCAAACGACATTCTCTACGATTACATCTTATAGGTCGCTTATTGGTTCGCCCAATTCGACCAAACGGAGCACATTAAAGGTCGATAATTGGTTTGTCCAATACGACCAAACAGAGCACATTACAGGTCGATAATTGGTTTGTCCAATACGACCAAACAGAGCACATTACAGGTCGATAATTGGTTCGTCTCAATTCGACCGCCCATCTAATACATTACAGGTCGCTTATTGGTTTATCCCAATTCGACCGCCCAACTAATACATTATAGGTTGCTTACTGGTTCATCTCAATTCGACCGCCCATCTAATACATTACAGGTCGCTTACTGGTTCATCCCAATCCGCCCGCCCATCTAATACATTACAGGTTTCTTATTAGTTTATCCCAATTCGACCAACACATCTATATACATAATTGTTGCTTCAGCTAATTCAATCTTCTAATATATTATAGGTCGTTTATTGGTTTATCCTAATTCGACCAACACATCTATATGCAGAATTGTTCCTTCAGCCAATTCAATCTTCTAATACGTTATAGGTCGCTTATTGGTTCATCCCAATTCGACCAACACATCTATATACAGAATTGTTACTTTAGCCAATTCAATCTTCTAATACATTACAGGTCACTTAATGGTTCATCCCAATTTGACCACCCATCTAATACATTATTGGTTGCTTATTGGTTCATCTGAATTCGACCACCCATCTAATACATTTCAGGTCGGTTATTGGTTCGTCCAATTCGACCGAACAGATTGCACATTGGATATCGATTATTGGTTCGCCCAATTTGACCAAGCAGATTACACATTACATATCGATTATTGGTTTGCCGAATTCGACCAAACAGACTAACTGATATAAAATGCATTTCTCAGCCAACACCACTCGCCCTTAATGCTTCTCGTGCTATTAGCTGAGAGCCGTCTAATGTAAGGAGCTTATTCCATATCTCAGACTCAAGCTCCATCTTCGACCATCATACGACTACTCGACCTCGTCAACATACACGTGGCACATTTATGAAGACACATTATGGAGCAATTACAAAGATAAAGAGTTACTCAAGCCATTACATAATTATTATGAAGACTTATCAAAATCATATATTTTAACGTTCGTCATTAAAGTAGATAACAGTCATATTATAAGACCTATATAAATAGGTCCATAGAACTACAGAGAAAAGACAAACTTTTTATATCAAAAAAGTCTCTACATAACCTCTTATAATATCTAGCATTCTCAATAACATCTTTCTCTCTTTCTAAAATCCTCAAGAGAGGTCGTCATTTTTAACCTATTAAAAGGTTTTCCACAGTAAACTTTTGTGTTAGTTATTATTAGCGTTCTGATTACATCTGGTGTAAAGGCTAAGTCCGAATCCCAGAATTAGGTTATTACATCTTTAATGTTAGTCTTTTCATGAGTCCAATTAACAATGTTGTTTCCTATTATGAAAATGTTGTTCTTTTTCTTAAGACAAATTGCAGACAAGTGAAAGAATTTGGTATTATGATCTGCATCTTTCAGCCAAGTTTTCCTAGACTTATCACGTCACTGTATCTCTTCTTGGTTAAGAATATGATCAAGGTTCAGTTGAAGGGCAGCTTCACGAGTATTCTTTTCAACAGATAAGGAGGACTTTTGAAGGTTTGTAATCTCATTTCTAAGGCCTTTAACCTTCAACAGGATATTACTAAACACATTTTTGCTCCAGCTGATATGGTCTTTTTTGGTATTCATGAGTTTTGTTACAGACTAGTTTAAGAGGTTTGAAGCCCTCAGGGTTAGGGGTCCAAGCTTTTCCAATAACATCCTTACACCTAACGTCTGTCGCCATATAGATTTGAAGTAAAATTGTTTGGGGTGGTTATTATTATCTGGGTGAGTATTGAGAACAATAGGACCATGGTCAGAGCCAATAATAGGAATGCTATGGACATTAGTTTGAGGAAAAACAGTAGTCTAGAAGGTCGAGACAAGGACTCTATAAAGGTGTCTTTTCCAGAACTCGACTCCTTTCCTTTTTTTAGACTAGGTATATGACACTCCCGAGAAGCTGAAATCGACTAGGGATGCGTTGAAGATAAATTCCTCCAAAGGATTGAAAGAATGATAGTTATATGGTTTGCCTCCCCATTTGTCTTCCAAGTTATGAATGTTGTTAAGATGACCAATGACAGTCCAAGGGAGGGTAATCGAGTTGGCAAAGTTAGTGATGGAGTTCTAGAAATTATTACGGTGTTGCCACTTAGGGGGGCCATACACATAAGAATAGATCCAAGGCGTAAAGGGAAAATCAAGATGATCGCCGGGGGGGGGGGGGGGGGGGGTAGAGAAGACGTAGGCATAGAGAGAAAAACATTTTTTTTCCATACAAGCCAAAGCCCACTGCCATTGTTGGGGGAAACGTCAACAATAAACAAAGGAGTAAAGCCTAAGAGTAAGATTTTTTTGAAAGCATCACATGAGTTGGCTTTAGTTTTAGAGAGAAAAATAATGTCAAGATCAAAAATTTTACTGTGAGTTTTAAGCTCACGGAGGGTGGAGGGCTTCCCGTTTCCCCTGTAATTCCAGGATAAAGTAATCATTTATAACCAAGGGTCGGTGTCGGCCCCGCTTACAAAATTAATGCGATCTTAGTATAATATGCGTGTGAGATTCAGAGAGGCAAGAGATTCATCCCCTTCTTAAAATAATTATGGGAGAAAATAAAGTAATTGATCCCAACATCATCCAAATGGACATGAGAATAATGCAGTTTCAAATGTGAGTAACTTTTATTTGGTGACCTAATGAGATGTTTGTTACAACTCTTATTGTGACAACTATGATAGGCCAACAGAGGCACACCATTTTTATTGGAAACAACTATGCACGGGTAATTTAAGATATTATAAGGGCCAATATAAAGAGCGGTCTTTAAACGATTATTACTCAAATGATTTAAATTTGGGGTCCGATGGAAATGATTATATCGCCATATTATGGATTTATTCTGGCATATAAAACGACTTTCAAAATCTATGGTAAATCTCGCAACATTCCGCATATAGTGTTTAGTAAGAGGAACATTGAGGTATAACTTATTTTTTAAAATAATAGTTTGTTTATACCCATAGAGCCAAGTACCCATAAGCATTAGCTATCGTTATATACTTAAGTATGCATTAATATTATTCTTATATCTCATATAAGTTAGTTATTTATCATATTAAGGCATCCGTTTCCAAAATATTTTTAAAAATATTTGTGTAATTTTTTGAAAAAGACCCCCCGGTAGGTCCTTTGTAGGAGGATTTTTAGGGGGGAAAATTACTTAAATTGACCAAAATATGGCTAAAATGCCCATTTTAGGTGTATGAGCTGGTCTAATTTGGTTTGGGTCATGGTTTGTGTAATGGCCAAATTCTGTGAGCTTGACGTGGCCTTGAATTAGTCCTTACACCAATGTACATGTGACTACAATCTAGTAAATAAGAAATAACATAGCTATTTAGCGTGGAAAATCTTTGAATAGGTTAAAAACTACGACCTCGTGTTGAGGGTTTTGTAATAGTGACTTTTATTGCTTGAGGCTGATGATATCTGATTACAAGTAATTTCTAGACTTAGAAATGTTTGATCTTGTAAATAAGAAGTTTGGAGTCTTGAGAAAATTAGAAGATATCGTCATTCTAATGATTTCCCGTATGTTTTTCCGGTCTCTGTCTTTTATGAAACTTTTTCTTTATAAAGGCCTCTTTCGCAGTTCTTCATCGTGCTGGAGTACATCCTCCGAACAATATGGTTAGTGGCTATTGACAGAGTAATTGTTGAGTTCGTGAGAAACAGATGGCTTTGACTTGTTTAGGTTTTCCAGTTTAAGCTCGACCCACGTTCTTCATCAGTTCGTAGAGTATGTGGCACTGTTGACTGAAGAAGTCGTGTGGAGAATGCGTGAGCCTGATATTGAGGTAATTCAAACTGGGGACAACTCAATTTTAGGTCAGATCGAGGATAGGCCCCTACAGTTTGGATAGGGTTGCACCGTGTCTGATAAGAGTCTGCCACGTGTCATCATCATGTAAAGCCATGTGTGTACTACAAACTATGACACACGTCACACATTGGCCCTGCTACGTGTTAATAGATGGTTGTGCCACGTATTTATCACTGGCCCTGCCACGAGTCAACTCAGAACTGTGTCACGTATCAGCACATAGCCATGTCACATGTCAACACATTATTGGTCTACGTCAGCATTGACTTTTTAGTGTGGGGTCCACATGCCACGTGGATTTTATATGTCACCCCAAGTAAGCCCCCCTACTACGTCATCGATTATAACCTTCCCACGTTAGGGTAAGTGGGTCTTATCCTTACTGCGTCAGTAATTTGACTTCTCTGGGTCCACTTTGACTCTGATTAGATTTAATCTAGGTTAAGTTTATGAAACTTAGATTTGGATGGGGTTAAAATCTTGTGACATTATCAAAATAATTAAACAAATAAACCTTAAAAAGGGTGACCTTAGCAACCTAGCCGCCGCTAAAAATGGGTTTTTACGTCATAAAACAATCATTTTCAGTGGCTTTTTCCCAGTGACAGGGACATTTCCCACCCACCGGAGTAATTTATATCACCGTGATCGTCATAGTATAGGCTTCTCATAGAAAATAAAAACTCCTAAACCTAATTAGTAACACAGTACATTTGAAAATAGCCTCCGTGAGGGTAATTTATTTATTTTTGCCAAAATAGGGTAAAATTTGAAGAAAAAAAATATTGCATTAATATTTACAATCAGATCTAGTATCCTATACTTGAGATCAATGAATTAATACTAAAAAATGAATTTATTGAAGAAAAGTTACCTCATTAACTTAAAAAGAATATGAAAAACATTGTTGGAGACCTTTTTTCTTGCTTTAATCCACTAGTTCTTGTTCTCAATACTGATAACGTGTCAGATAATAAACAATTCTACTAAGCAATCATACACACATAGAAATGAGAGAAATAAGGAGCTTGATATTATTGATAGAAACCATAAGGTTTAAACCTTGTAGGATGTATATCTCTCTCTAAAACTCTCCCCATAAAGCCCTAGCTTATATGGGCTTGCTAATTAGAAGTTTAGTGGAGACATCCTAACTCCTAGCAGTTGGGGTGTCTCCACTTGGAGTTGGGCCGGACCCAACTCCTAGCAGTCAGAAGTTTTTTTGTCACTTTAATAGATGTATAGACCTAAATGAGAGAGCCGTGGAGTGTTTCATGAGATCGTCATCACACTGTACTATTAGACATAAAAATTATCTCATTAAAGTGACAATCTGCAAAATGTACAGTGAAAACATCACTAGTAGTAGGTTCATGGTATCTAATAATAGACGTGGTAAGTCGCATCTTAGAACTCAAAGAAATTGGTCCTACAAAAGTACTAATAAATACATTGGATCATGTTTTCATTTGAACTATTTTCATTGCCTATCGCTTTGAGACTGTTCATCCCTTGGTGTAAGCTTCTCATTTTTCTCTCTATGAAGTTTTTTGAAGTTTATTTATGTCTTTTTTGCTTACTTATTTTTGAAAATTTTGTTCCAGGTTTTGCTTGTATAACACTGGCACTGAAGACAAAAATATTTATTTAAAGGTATCGTATGTTGTGATCCGCGTGGGTCCCACTTGTAAGGGGTTTGGGCTACCACTAGGCACCACTCGTACGATACCAATATGAAGCCTACCCCTTAGGGTTTTGGCTAAGAGATAGAATGAATTTCGGAGGTCTATCCTATATATGAGATATCCTCTCCACGTATTCGACCAATGTTTATGCTCTTAATAAAATTAAGCTTTATTTCCATATATCTTCTATAGGTTTTGCCTTTAGATATTTATTTTATAACACGTTATCGGCTTCGTGTCTCCACCGACGAGTTTTCGATCCTTTCTAGTAGATTTCTCACTTGGAAATTAACTTTCCTTCTTTTTTCATAGCTTGGATTCAAGGTATGACAAGAAACCCTAATTTTAAGATTTACTATATCATCTTTGTATGCATGTTTTAGTTAGATTTACTTATTTGATCACTATTTTGTTAGTTGGATCTCTAAGTTTTAATTACTATATTGCATGTTTGATGATTTTTTCATGAGTTTGGAGAGTTTTCAATTCTCTATTTTTCTCTACCAAAACTAGTGTAGTAACATATTATGATTTGTTAGTAGTTAGATCTCCTATTTTGATCACTAAGCTTAAAGTTCATGAGACCCGAGTCCGTAGCTCGTAGGCGTAAGCCCGCTGCCAACAGCAGGTCTGAGCCCACTGCTCGCTGCAGGCCTGAGCCTAAAGCTCGTGAGGATCAAGCTCAAGCCAACAGCTACAGCAGGCCCGAGGTTGCAACTTAACGTGGCTGAAGCTCATTCCCTTCCACATGGCTTGAAGCCCGAGTGGATCGACTTTAAGTCCAAGCCTAAAGCCAACCGAGCTAGTCAACTTGTTGAGTTTAGTTGAGGCCCGAATCCCACCAACCAACCCTAGACCAAGTCCATCCCGATAAGGTCCAGGCCTGAAGCCCTCCACCGGTGTCCACGATTCGCGTGCTTGTCCAACACAATCCAAAGACCGTTTTTAGAACTGTAGTCTTGTCCCGATTCGTATCTAGGGATGGCAATGGGGCGGGGGAGCCAATACCATCCCCATCCCCGCTTAGTTCCCCACCTCCCATCTCCTCCCCGATCCCCATTTAAAATAAGCGAGGATCCTCAAATCCTCCCCATCCCCGCCCCGATCCCCATTTAAAATAACCAGGGATCCTCGAATCCGCCCCATCCCCGCCCCATTTAAAGACTTACATACAGTTTCACTTAAAACTGAAAAACAATCTCAAATTTAAAAAACAAACAAACAGTCTCATTATTATTACCAAATCATTCATGACTCTTACATTATAGATAGCCTAGATTCTAGATGGGGGATGACTACAGTCTGCAGGACCACCCACATTTGAACACATAAAAGACTTACATACAGAGATTTTCCCATAAAGCAAACCAAGCTATCAGGTTAACCTACCTTTTAAAAAACTTGAATTATGTGTTTTGGGAACTTGAAATCTAGCTCCATTAATGTTCTACTCTAGTAATAACTAACTCCATACTCCATTACCCCATCTTTGAATCCTTCTAACTAGTATTTCACTGATCAGTTCATCCCCCATACAGATTCCTTTTGACACTTAAATATTGAACATGAAAAAATTAGTCCTCTCACCTCATCACTCATGACTACATAGATGCAACTTTATGACATTAAAATCTAAGCAAAACCATTTGAAACACATCGATATTTAGACAATTTCAAGCATTACTAACATCCATACAAAAAAAAAACATTTCTAACATAACATCCATTATTGATTATTCAAGCATTAATATAAACATATGTTCAAAAGAAAAAGACATCCATTATTCCATTCATTGACAAAAAAGGCATCCATTATTCAAGCATTAATAACATTAGTCTTAAGCATCTTCTCACATAAATCCAAGATACAAAAATATCCAAGATACAAGATACAAAAAATATCCAAGATACAAAAATAGCCAGAAATAAACTAAAACAAGAGTAATATTCAAGATACAAAAATATTCCCACATATATATATATATATACATCACTTGTTATTCTACAAGTTTGATACCTAGAGCAAGTATCAAACATTATCAATGGCAAGGCAATATGCACAGCTAGTTGGAAATAATAGGTTGCTATAAGAGCTAACCTATAACAAATCTCACAGCCATAGAAAAAGGTGTTATAGTATTCCCCAATGTTGTGATACTTGGCTGTAAAGCCATAAACAGACCTGCCCACACCATACCAACACATACAGAACTTTGAACTGTCAACATTATAATCACCCGCATACCCTTTACAAATCATGCTCTTTCACCATGAGTTTTGGTGGAGGTAGGTAAAGACCATGGCAATACCAAACCCTGTACCCCAATAGTATGGAAATGGACATTGTTGTTCCTAATGAGTTCCCCCTAAACCATAATTAGTAATCATACCTTGAAATCACTAAGTTACTGCTGTTGTTGTTGCTCCTTGAAATCTCGATTAAGAGCTGATTAATGAGGTCTGCTGATTAAAGAGAGCTTGAAAGAGAAGAGAGCTTGAAATCAGATGTTTGTTGCTGCTTGTTGAAAACCCAATTGAAAATTAAGAGAGCTTGTTGCTGCTTGAAAATTAAAGAGAGCTTGTTGCTTCTTCATAATCACCCAATTGAAGAGCTTCACCCAATGACCCAATCTCGAATCGATTAAGACTTGTTGAAAGAATGAAAGAGGAGAGTTGTTCACGTCCCAACTTGGCTGCTGTGTGCTGAAGAGTGAAGAGAAGAATTATAAGATAGGGTTACAGGGTAAGGGTTTCTAAAATTTGAATCTCAAATCATTGGGGGTATAATAGTAAAATTATAGGTATTTAATGGGGTGGATGCGGGGCGGATAACGGATTTTAGGTGAGCAGGCCCAAATCCGCCACGATCCCCGACGAATTTTGGGTAGCTTATACCATCCCCACCACCCCCATACATGGTTAGCCCATACCAAATCTGTCCCATTCAGGGCGGGGCGGGGCGGATCCCCAGCGTGGCGGGGCAAATTGCCATCCCTATTCGTATCTAGGACCCACAGTCCAATTCAATCTAGGTCAGACTCGATCCATATTTTTGCCTCACCTATCAGTACACGACCCTAACCTGCAGTTCACCCCATGGTCTAATGCGTGCATGGTTTAAAGACTTGTATGTGGTGAGTGGTCGCCTGTTACTAACATGTAATGCACAATACCCTGACTTGTAGTTCAAGGCAATTCAAGAATTGAATATTTAGTGCTCATACACTTATTTGATTGGATTAGATATTGTCCAGACTTTTCATCTTTTTTCCTGACAAACAAATCACTAATTAAGGTCCTCGTAACCCTCATGGATCTAGTCAACGGGTTTAAGGCAAATAGTGAGTCTTGATCAATGTCCCCATCCCAAACCAAGTCAATCGAGTCTCTTATCCACTTGAGTCGTACCTCCCAGCATGTACTTTCATATGTAGGACACGCCTGAAGTACTCCTAAGTATATTGTGGTTGCCTGAAGTACTAATTTTTGCAAAAAGCATATGTTTTGTGCTGTTTTCGGTATAAAAATTAGAGTTGTCCACACTATTCCTCTATTTATATATATATAATAGTTTTGAACCCTGTAATGTTTTGGAAATCTTTAGTATATTATCCGATAATCTTATAAGGATTTGATACACATAGCCCGCAGAACCTTGGGGTTAACCCTAAGTGTTATCCTTGATCATCTAACCTCAGCCTATCCTTGCATGATTAAACAATATTAGATGTGGTTCTAATGATGGAAAATTGATAACTAGGCCGGATACAACACTTGTATTCCTAGAAGTAAATATTAGATATTTTCCCTGTAAAATAATGTATTCATTTTTATACCTTTTTCCATGTTTATCTTTCTCTGTTTGTATACTATAATTCCTCAGTTTTGGCCAGAAAATCAAAGCTGGGGGAGGGATGTATGTATTTTATCTTTTTTGCATGACCCTTCCTAATTCTGAATTAAATTGCCTACTTGCACATTGATGAACCCGTTATATTATTGCATACTGGAAACTATTTACTTATGTATCTTACCCCACTTTTATCATCCTACAGATGCCAAAGTTGTCAATCGAGAACTTCGTTCCCCTTAGTCTCTTTGGGGATAATTACCTTTTATGGAGGATGGATGCTGAGATTTATCTCACATCCGAAGGCTTGGAATCTGCCATCTTTGACAAAATTGCCTTAACCCCTGAGGAAACAGTACAGCTTACTGTTAATCCTTTTACACCTCCATCCCAGCAGGATAAAGCTAAGGGACTCGTCCACCTACGTCGCCACCTTAAGTAAAACCTAAAAAGGGAATTCATGTCTAAAAAAAGGTCCATTTTCAATGTGGAAGAAGCTCGCCGAGCATTTTAGAGACTAGAAGAATTTCCTTCTTCCTAACGCAAAGATTTAGTGGTTGATCTTGCGGATGCAGGACCATAAAGCCGTGAGTGATTATAACTCCATTGTCTATCACATTACCTCCACTCTGACCTTATGTAGAGAAAAGGTGGATGAAACTGATATGCTCGAGAAAATGCTGTGAACATTTCATGCTTCCTACCTTATGCTGCAGTACCGTACCAAAAAATTTATGAAACATTATGATCTGATTACTTTCTTGCTAGTCGTAGTGCAGAACAATGACCTATTGCTAAAGAATCATGATCGAAGGTCTGTCAGGAGTGTATCTGTTATTGGAAAATACAAAGGGTATTTGTTTTTCCTTGAAGTTTGAATGGTGGAACTATGTGATTTTAGTCCCACATTGGATATGAGGGAAACACAACTCTCCTATATAAGTAAATCAAACACTTGCCTTGTTATAATGTGTATAAAAGTTGGTGGGTAACACGCGCATGTGCGGCATGTGCGATCCATGTGTACAAACTAGCTTGGGTGCATGGGCTACCCATGGGCTTGCTTGACCTAGGAAACCCGCTTATTATTATAAGTCCATGATTCGGCCTTGGGACCTTGGGCCATGGAGATTCTTTGGAATACTTAGTCATTTTTTGGGTTTGAGGTGTGAGTTGGGGTGTCTTCAATAGACGCACCTTAAGGTGCGACTCTTGGTAAAGAGGCACTAACTTGAGGTGTGACTCTTGGTGAAGAGTCACCTATGCTTTATATAACCCAATTTTGCTTTTATTTATAATCATCAGTTTTTCAGAGTTTTCTTGAGTCTTTTTACAAAGAGAAAATAGACGCAATCAAAGTTCGTCTGACAGAAAGATAGAAGTGCTTTCTTCTTTCTGTCACTGATCATTGTATCCTGAGAGACAGGGGCCTATATTCCTGCAAAGCACTGTGGCAGGGGCAAATCTGTCTTAAGGAGATAGTGTGTATATACTAGACTCGATCATCTCCTTAAGAGGTGTTGGTTTTTCATGCAGATTGAAATACATTTGTGTATAAATCCAATAATGCTAAATTTGGTAGGAAACCACGTGGTCGTAGGATCCATGGGAAATGAAAGAATCCTAGAGGAGACACTAGTGGTCGCCGTAAGGGAAACTAAAAATTTCTAGGCAATGACAACCTAAACCAGAATAAGGGCCTGAGTTAGAAGTCTCTGAAACCAAAGAATAACAGAGGCAGTGCGTCTCTTGCAGACGTAAAACTGGTTATTGGTCGCGCACTTGTTGCGTGTCAATCTAACTCGTGGAGAAGTTCCGGTCGAAATAGCAGAAGCCTGAAACACATCACACACTTGTTGAGTTTGAACCGAATCCCATTAATACTCAAATAGCTAAGCTGAAACACACTCAATTTTCCATATATGATTTCTTTATGGGCAAAGATGATGACCTTGGCTCTAACTTTTTAGAGAAAGAGAAATTCATTTAGTAATATAGATGTCACCACTTTTGTTTCTAGTACTTTACATTCCCGAATTAACTTTAGTATTCCTGAAGACATGAATCTTGATAATTGAATTTCTGGTGAGCCATTTCTCATCTACTGTGGAACTACCCATGCGATTCTTTGTGACACATCCTTCTTCTCAGACTTGACCATGTATAACTTAAGCATGGCCACCATATCTTGTACAACAGATCGATAATGCTATCTATTCTAGTAAGTTTAGCAAAAACTTACTTAGTTTCAAGGATGTTCATGAAAATGGATACCACCTTGAGACTTGAAGTGATGGAAATCGTATATTCATGCATATCACAACTTATGTAAATAATAAGAAGCTAATGTTTGATAAATGCCCAATGCGCTCATCATGTATTTACGATGCCTATATCCGCAGTATGGCAACTTATATGCAATTACGCACGTTCTTGTGTATACTGAAAACCTTTTCCAGCTATGGAATAATTGTTTAGGCCATCCTGGGTACGTCATAAAATTATCATGAATTCGATTGGCCATTCCCTGAAGGAATTGAAAATCTCAATCCTCAAGAACGAGCATTGCACTGCGTGTTCCCAAGGGAAGCTCATCATGAGACCCAGTCGGACCAAAGTCGAGGAGGAATCTCCAGGATTTCTCCAACGTATCCATGGAGATAACTGCAGACCTATCCATCCGCCTACTGGCCCATTTCGATACTTTATGGTCATCACTGATGCATTATGTGAATGGTCGCATGTTTGCCTACTTTTGACAATGAACATAACTTTTGCACGCTTGTTAGCCCAAATCATAAAATTAAGGGCTTAGTGTCTTGAGTACTCCAGTAAGCCCATCCAACTTGGTGGAGCTGAAGAGTTTACCTCCCAAACTTTTGATTATTATTGCCTTTCAATAGGAATTGATGTGGAACATCCAGTACCCCATGTGCATACCCAAAAAAGTAGGGCAAAAAATATAATAAAGAGGATCCAGGCGATATCTCAATCGCTATTACTGTGAGTACAGCTTTCGGCTACAGCCTCGGACATATAGTTTTGCACGCCTCAACACTAATTAGATTAAGACCTTCAGCATATCATCCGGTCTCCCCAATTCAACTAGTTAATGGCCGGCAGCCAGATGTCTACCATATATGCACATTTGGGTATACATTATAGATTCATGTAGCACCACCTAAACGTTCCAAGATAGGTCCCTAGAGACGCCTTACGATTTACGTGGGATTTGATTCCCCTTCTATCATCTGATACCTAGGATCCACGACATCGATTATTTTACTACAAGGTTTGTAGACTTTCCCTTTCACGAGATAATTTTGTTGTTGTTAGGGAGAGATAGTAGTAATGTTATAGGCAAACGACTTAAAAATATTTTGAAATACAATACCTATGTCTCATCTGGGCCTTCCAACTAGTCATCGCAATATAGAGATCCAAAGGATATTCCACTTTCGGTTGATTACTCATGAGATGCCGGACGCATGATAGACCGTCGTTAGTCTAATCAAAATCCTACTTAACAAATAAATATAGTAAATAGAAAGTAGGGTGTCGATATACCATCGTTAAGTCTATTCAATAATATCCTACTAAATAGATCTATAAT
Organism: Kingdonia uniflora; assembly: GCA_014058105.1. Lineage (NCBI taxonomy): Eukaryota > Viridiplantae > Streptophyta > Magnoliopsida > Ranunculales > Circaeasteraceae > Kingdonia > Kingdonia uniflora. Next base: position 8,214 of record JACGCM010001630.1, on the reverse strand, counting down.
ATATGGACAAGTAGGGTGTCAATCCATGGGGAGGTAAGAATTTCTAGGTAAAACAAGAAACTAGGAAAAAAAAGGTTTCTATGGATTTAAAAACTTAGAAATAAATGAAAAATAATATAGAGAGATAGCAAAAGTAAAATAATCAAGGGTTAAAACTCCACCACCATGATGTGATCAAAATTAGAACATCTATTTTATTTTAACATGTTTGATCATAAAAAATTAATAAAACCAATTTAGACTCTAGCCTAAATTAAGAAAATTAATTATCCTATATTTAGATAAACAATATATATCAACTTCTTTTTTTCTTCTTATAAAATTAATAACGATGAGCTAAAACTTTAAGTAATCCCTCCTATCCAAGAAGATGAAAATAATTTTATACTCACCAAGTTAATGAATCGCTTCTCTCGAAGTAGACACAAATATCAACATTTCAAAACAAGAAGCAATAATTATACACCAATAGACAAATCACCATCTTTAGAAAATTTGTTATATTCATGATAATTATTATTCTCCACAAATCTCCTCCCTCGCTAGAGGAGTTGCTTTTATTTGAAATTGGAGATCTTTAGATAAATTTTTTATATTCATGATAAAAAAAAAGTTGCTTTAGGCAAAAAACGACTAACTTGCCAAGTTATTTTTTACTCTGCTTTACGTAGTGAAAGAGGAAATGAGCGCATAAGGGAGTTCCAAGGTAAGTTAGATGCTGCTCATAGCAGTGAGTAGGAGTTAAAGCGGGTGATCAGGGGTAAGGATCAATTGATAAGGAAAAAAGATGAATTGACAAAGAAGTTTCCTGTTGGGGGAGGTGTAGTTAAAACAGGGAGTTTGAGGAACTTTGTGCTCAGGTGGTAGAATTGAGGACGATGAGCCAGACTGAGTCACCTAAAGCAGAGGAGAAGGCGAAGGACCATATCAATCTTATGTCCCGCGCAGATAGTCACATAGAATAGAAAGACGCACGGTATAAAAAGTTGCAAGATCGCCTTCAGAAAGTTATAGAGAATTTTTCCAAGGCAGTTATGCTCGAGGTAACACGCTCACAGATGCTAATAGCTGTTATTGCCTATTTTGTGGAAGAAGTGAGAAGACTTAAGTTAGAGAGGGATACCTTGCACGACTGTCTGTCGGGATGAAGATGTATTTGTAGAGCTAATGCAGATCGAGGAAACTGTATGAATGCCATAGAAATGGAGTTAGGTTCTTGGCCTGCTGAATTGGTAGAGCAAGGCAAGATTACTGTAGCTGCCCGAGCTCGAGATTTTATGGTTGATCATCTTCCTGTTATAGGGGAAAGCATTGCTGACCTCCCATCAGCAGAGAAGAATCCTTAGAAGTATCTTGTAGATGTAACCTATAGAAGTATCTGATGCAGACATATTAAGAGATGAAGGCTAGTTTTACCTTTTTTATCTTATGTCTGGTAGAGTTCTTTGATTGAAAACTAGTATATAACCTTCGCTTTAATTGCAGATTTTGTATAGATGGGTTGAAAGTTAGTATTACCTTTGTTTTAATCTGTATAGAGTTCGATTGAAAGCTGGTTTTACCTTTGCTTTAATCGGTATAAAGTGCGATTGAAAGCTAGTTTTTTACCTTTGCATTAATCGGTATAGAGTTCGATTGAAAACTAGTTTTACTTTTGCTTTATTTGATGTAATGTAGTAGAGTCTAAGTAAGTAGAGAGTAATGTGGGAAAAAACTTGGAACTTTTAATTGAATAGAATTGAATGTACACTGTATGGAGATGAAATTTCACTTTTGGAATAGATAGAACGAGAAATTTAAAGTTGAAAAGTGAGGGGCCTAACATTAGTACCATTTCAGTCGCCTAGTGTTCCATAGATTTGAGATTTGAACTCCTTGCTATGTCATTAGATAATATGATCCTAGACCAGTTCGACCAATAATGAGGAATGGACATTCCTAATTTTATGCTAGTTTCCCGCCATGTGCCTCTTTTCTGTGTTGAGGGATTTCTCTGATGACGAGATCGTTGATTTGGAATGTACAACTTCAGACTCTTCTATTGTACAAGCTGGCCAGCATATGGTGATATCGACCTAGGTTAGCAATAACACATTCCCTAGTTTCATCAAGCTAATTCATATTACAGGTCAATTCAAACTCATTTTGCTTGTCGGAAAGCTCGTGATCTTTGACTGGATGGTGGTATTCTGTAGGAATGACGACTTTTGTGCCGTAGGCAAGGAAGAATGGGGTACAATTAATTGATTGACGTGGAGTGATACGGTATGCCCATAAGACATGAGGAAGTTCTCGTATCCAGTTTCCTTTTTTTATATTGAAGCATTTTCTAGAGTCTATCCACGATGGTTTTGTTGGTGATATCGGATTAGCCATTGCCTTGAGGGTAATAGGGTTTTGATGGTGAGTGAATGATGTTGTCTTTGTTGAGGAAGGCTACAACTTTTTCACCAAAAAATTAGGGCCCATTATTGATCTGAATCAGGTGGGGGAATCAAAACCGTGTGATGATGTGTTCCTAGATAAAAGAGATAACTTCTTCTTCTCTAGTTTGACAGAGTAGAACTATTTCCACCTATTTTGTAGAATAATCTGTTACTACGAGTAGGTATCGTCGGTTACCTGGAGTATTTAGAAATTTTCCAACGGGATCGAGCGTTTACCACTTGAATGGCCAGAACACCTTACTTGCATGTAGTTCGAGTGCAGGGGCACGGATCATGTGTACATGTTGTTGACATGTGTCGCATTTACGTGAGTACTCTTTTGCTTGCTTGTGCATGCAAGCCAGAATACTCCTTGTGTAATTACTCTATTAATGGGTGATCGACCTGCGGCATGGGAGCAACAAGTCCCTTCATGTTAATTTCTGAGCATTATGTCTATTTTTTTCCTCAAGGTAAATAGTCGTGAGTTGCGTTCACAAATTTGCTCATCGTCTCGGTAACGAGGGCTATATACTCGATCATCTTACCATTTTTCTTGTATTGTTCAGAGTAATGGTAGAGAATCTGTATAGACTAAGAGCTCTGGGATGCCAAGCTCAAAAGCAAGGTTGAGTCCATGAATTAGAGCTTCTTATTATGTAACGTTGTTAGAGGCTTCAAAATCCAAGTGGATTGATTTCTCGATTTTGTCGTTAGAAGGGGTAATCAATACGATTTCAAATCCAGACCCTATGGGTCTTGCTAAGCAATCTGTAAAAAGTCTTCAACCTTTTTTTGTAACCCATTCAGCTCGTTCGTCAAATGCTTTGGTGGGTGAATCTTCTGTAATTTCTTCTATAAGGTCAGGTTCGCGTTCTTCCCAATTGGGATATTCCACTGGAAAATATGCGAGAAAATTGGCAACGCCCTGACCTTTTTCTGAATGTCTTTGTTCGAACTTGATATCATGTTCTCCCAAACTGACTGACCATTGTTGAATTCTTTTGGATTTTCTCTTTAGGACAAAACTTCCCGGAATGGGTAGTTTGTCGTGACTTTGGCTGAATGAGCTTGGAAGTAGTGCTTAAGTTTTTATGAAGTATAAACAAAAGTTAGAAGAAGTGTCTTTATTTTAGAATACCTCGTTACAGCAAGAGTGATGGTTTTGTTCATGAAATAGTCTGGTTTTTCGATCTTCCTCTCAAGTTGAATGAAAATCGAGCTTATAAAAGTGTTTGAAACTACCAGGTAGATAATCAGTTCCTCATTATCTACCGGGGTGCTCATGATGGAAGACTTCCTTAGATAGGCTTTGAGTTCATGAAAAGCTGCCTCATATTCTGATGTTCACTTGATCTCTTTCTTAGTCTGAACATTCCCTCTTTTGGTACAACCTCAGAGTAGTAGGAACAACCAAGGACAGCGATATGAAGATTTAAAAACAAATCGGTTGATAGCGGCAATCTTGCCAGTAAGTTTTTATACGCTTTTCGCTATTTTTAAAGATGGCATGTTGAGGAGAGCTCGAATTTGATCTGGGTCGGCCTCAATCCCCTTTTTTCTGATAAGATGGCAGAGAAATTGGCCTGAATGTACTTTGAATTTGCACTTATCAGGATTGAGTCACATCTTGTAAGATCGTAGAATCTTGAATATTATGGTTACATCTGTGATGTGGTTGTTTGACTGTATACTCTTGTACAAGAGATCATCGATGTAGACTTCAACAATTTTCCCAAGATGTGCTTTGAACATTATCGCCATTAACCGTTGATAAGTCGTGCCTGCGTTCTTAAATCTGAAGGGCATGACTTTCTAGCGATAAAGTCTTATTTCAGTGATGAAAGTAGTTTTTTCTTGATCTTCTTCCAAGAGTAAAATCTGATTGTATCCAGAAGCAGTGTCTATCATAGATCGAAGTTCGTAACCTGCCGTTGAATCAAGAATTTAATAGATGATAAGAAGAGGAAAACTGTCATTTGGAGTGTATTTGTTTAGATCGGTAAAATCTACAAAACTCAGGCCATTTCATTCTTCTTTGAAACAACGACGATGTTGGATATCAAATCTAGATACTTGGCTTCTCCAAAGAAAATATTCATTCGAGGTTGAGGTCGTTGATTTTCCTTTTGACGTTTGGAAGGTTGGAAACCTCTACTGATATCAGATTGAACTTTACCGCCCAAATGAATGAAAGGTTAAGGTTCGTGTTGAACATTTCTGGAAATAACTTTGTTGGTGGCTCCTTGAGGTCACAATCTTTCCCGTACAAAAACTCGAGAGGTCTCTAGCATCTGATCACGATCTCTGGTTTAGGAAGCCTGTTGAGTATCTTGTAGAGCTTGTAATGCAGTCTGTATGGTTGTTCTGGTCTTTATGTTATTTGAACCCTGTTAAACGAGCTTCGAGCTCCTTCTCTCGGAGCTCTCGGTCAAGAGTTGACAGATGTTAGATCTCATTACGTTTTTCTATTTCGGCGTGGAGATTTGCTCGTAGTTCTATAAGCTATTCCGGCTCAACTGAAATATCAAGCTGGATTCCGGTTACTGGTCGTCTAGAAGTGACCATGATTGGAAATTGATAGTAAAATAAATGTACGCCTTAGAATATCGTGGAAATGTCTTATTTTCCCCAGACGGCGCCAAATATATGGCCTAATCCCGTTAACTCGAAATGGCTCAGAATTAGCTCTTACCCCAATGCACCTGTGACAAAAGCTAATGTAAAGCCAAAAATGATACAGGTGATTTAGCGTAGAAAATCTTTGAATAGATAAAAAACCCACGGCCTCGAGTTGAGGGTTTTAGTAACAATAACTTTTATTGCTTGAGGCTGATATCTTATTACAAGTAATCTCTCGAATTATAAATTCTTGATCTTGTGAATAATATTTTTTTCTTTGTGGTCTTTTTTTATTGTCATTGTCTCTTCTGGAACTTTTTTTTATATAGGCCTTACCCGCAGCTCGTTATCGTGCTGAAGCACGTTCTCCGAACAATGAGGTAAGTGGTAGTTGACTAAGTAAATGTTGAGTTCGTGGGAGACAGGTGTCTTTGACCTGTTCATGTTCTTTTGTTGTGCTCAATCCACGTTCTTCATCAGTTCGTAGGAAAGGTGTCAATGCTGACTGTTTATGTCACGTATAAAATGCGTGAGCCTGACATGGAGGTAGCTCGAATTGGATTAGCTCGAGAGATAGGTATAGTTTTTCTTCTATAAAAGAAAAAATGGGACTCACTTGTGATGTAAAAGTACTTCATGTACACTATCTTTAATCCTATTCCTAATATGACCTTATATGTTAGGAATACATCTACAAGCATAAAGTAAATAAGAGAGAGAAAAATCTAATAGTGTCAGATAAACTATAGAAGAAAAAAAAAACCTAGATTTCCTTACATCATATTTTAATTTCTATGATTGCCATAAACTTCAGAGCTTCCACCCATAAAATTCTGCATTAATAAAATAGTTAATAGGTTCAAAGAAAATGCAGAAAAAAAAAAAAAAAACTGGTTATGAGAGTTGCTTCATGAACATATAAACAATGGATGCTATCAGGAACATAAACACGTAACTAAACTTTTAACGATGCACTATCTATACACTAGATTCCACAAGGGCCTTCCCATACCGTTTAAGCAAAAACTATTTTAGGGAAGCTATCCACATAGACAATCCATGCTCTAGTACATTAGTAAAAGAACTAAACTATCAACAACGGACGTAATCTACAATTCGGAGAGAAAAAAAATAGATTATAAAAGTGAAAGCAAACTCATATAAACAATAAATAGTGTTAGAATGGGATTTATCAGCCAATTCAAGCCGAAGTCACTAACCTTTTTACTTCTATCGGAATCCAAGTGGGCAGGGCCAGGTTTCTCTTCTACATGCCAAGATTCTTTATTAGATTATTTCTTAAAGGAGTTTGATGTTCCTCTGCAGATGCCACATCTTAATGTACATGATTTACGATTCTAGTTGACAAAAGTCATTGCAAATAGTGAAAATTTCGTATACATCATCTCTGCATCATTATGAACATAATAATAATAGGTACGACACCAAAAACTATATATGCACCTACAAGTTAAGAGAAGAGTGCAAAAAGTTATGTATGCATAACTCTCTCAGTTTCTCTCTAATTGTATTTAAAAATATACATCTTTGACTAACTTAGTCACTTGCAATATAAAAACAACCCTAGGTCAAAGAATGGATGTTTTTGCCCTAATTGAGCTAAAAAAAAAAACAACACCTAGAGAATGTGTGGTACAACTAGACTTAGGGGGATGAACTGATACGACTATCTCTCCATGAATAGGAACAAATCCTCATCGACCAGTTTCGGTGGCCCTTGGACTATATTGACATTACGTTATTGGCATTTGGATGCAAAGGTACTATCTTTTTATTGATCAACATAGGCTCTCGTCTAATAAAAGTTCATGAACTTTTTTCTCAATTAAAATCCATGATGATAAAGCAGACTACATCTATAAAGTATACTTCTGAAACTCCATCAACAACTAAAATCACCAATTAGCCGCACAATAAATTTAATCCATTCTTTCACCATTAAGTTTACAAACCCAACTTTTTAGTAGTGCAAGCACAAACATGGGGTCACTCTAATGTCATCTTTTTCTTCCTTCATGGTTCTCTATATCAACGAAAATATAAACTCATACAAGTAAGAAAAAAACTATTCCATGGGGTATCACTACAACTGAACAACCCATACAAAGAAAATTACAAAATATATAAAAATTTGAAGATTTAGTTCACGTACCTCAGGCCCAACATCCGCCTACACGAACTCTGAAGTGAATCTAGCAATGGTAAGGCAACGATGTTCCCTCTGAGATGATAACAATTGTCGTCATTGCAAAATCTCTTTTTTTTTTCTACTTTTGGGGAAACAACAAGGGAGCGGATTTAGAGACACTCAAGTTTCAATAACTCAAGTCTCACTCAACCACAACCACTCATACTCATCTAATAGAGATGAGTGGCTCTCAAAATTTGGTGATTTCCTATAAGGGAAATGAGATGGAAAAATGTCGGGTCCTACCTACCCCACTTTCTCTAGCTAGCAGACATTTCTCTCTCTCACTCTCAGAAATTTAATATTCAAAAAACCATCACTCATATCACTCAGTCTCTCCCCACTCATATCAGACACTCTCTCTACTCTCTCTATATCACAAACTATCTCTCTCCAGATCCCACAATCTTGCTTGCGATTTCTACCATTAGAGGTAAAATTTCAGTCTCGAAAGGGAAGCGATTCTGCTATTAGAGGTGATTTGATATCTCCAAAGAACTCTGACACCCTTGTTGATAGTACACTTACTCGACAGGTACTTATGACCCTTACTCGACAGTAGTACAGTTGGATGTTGTGAAATTTGTTAAAATAATGGTATCCCCCCACTTAATCCTGAAATTTATTAAAGATTGTAATCTCCTGTGTTTTCTCTTTGATTGATTACCTGCAGGTGGATCCTATGAGAATTGGCAATTTAGTAATTTTATTTGCAAAACACAACTGAGACTAAATAATTGTCGGATTCGACAATATCAGTAGTGCGATCCTCACATACACTACTATAATTTTCGAACTTGACAATATTACATATGAATGTTTGAGGCACAGTAACTAAATGTTGAATTTGACAATATTATATATGACTGCTGGAGACATACTAGCTGAATTGTCGAAACTCAACAATATTACATTGAATGCTTGAGGCACAGTAACTAAATTGTTGAGTTTGACAAT
>JACGCM010000931.1:0-30349 GCA_014058105.1 Kingdonia uniflora | reverse complement strand
TTTAGATCAAAGTGCAGTTCTTGACTTTGATGCGGTTCATTTTATTATAAAAGATTGTTCTGCGTTCGCGTACAATATTGAATCGTTCGCCTCATGTCGGCCGGATCGTAACTTATGTATGATGGAATGAACCTCGTTCCTCTTCGACGATCATATTATGCATTATCGCATACATTCATGGCATTGTTTAAAACTAGAGGGTTTCTACAATTTAACCAGATTTTTTACAATATTGAACCGTGATTATAAAATCCCAAACGCCATTCTACGTCTTTTCAACAAACTTTTTTGTTGTCTAGCAAAGAATTTTTATTTTGCTGTAACTGGATTGGATATGGTTTGGACAAGTGTTCCCCATTTAGGGTATATGCCATCCGCTAGGTAATAACCATATCATAAGCTTTCACGGCAATTGTATAATTACAAGGCGGGGCGATACCATCGGCCAGGTCAGTGAAAAGATGTGATTGTTGCAGGACATTAATATCATTGTTAGACTCTGGTAAGCCAAAAAACACATGCCAAAACCAAAGGTCGTGTGAAGCTACCACTTCAAGAATCAGTGCCATCTTAAGGTAATGACCAGTAAATTGACCATGCCAAGCTATGGGATAATTTTTCCATATCTAATACATGCAATCAAGGCTTCCTAACATGCTGGGAAATCCCTGTAACTCTCCTATCACTTTTAACCTTTTGACGTCGGTCGCATTTCGTACTCACAGATATTTCTCGCCAAAAATTTATATAACCGCAACATAAAACATTTCCATACTTAATAAAATTGTGTTTTCTCCTATTCAGATATACTCGTCAAAATGATCTGCCGCGACACCGTAGCTTAGGAAATGTAGTGCCGGATTACCTTTTGGTATGGTGATAACCTTATAGTACCAAGCGTTGTTGGGTTTTTGGAAAAAATAATGATTATTTGTAACTACTGCGTCAAATATACGCATAAACATTTGTCTACTCATGCGAAAACATCACCAAAATTCATCCGGCCATATGTGCACCCTGGGTTGAAGTAGTCCCGCATAACGCTGTAATACCCCAATTCGTGATCTTATTTTTTGTATCCTTATGGCCCATGACACTCCTGCGGTGACTCAAAGTTGCATCATGTACTTCTAGGTTTATTGCATTTGGTGCATAACGGCTATTATCGTCGCATAATCAAACATATGATCGTCAGAGAAGGACGATATACGTGGAGGGTCATCAATAGATGAAAAGGATAATAAAGTAGACATTTAAGGCTGTGGAGTTGAGAGAATGGTGTTGAAGGTGAAGGGGAACAAACATAAAGAAGAGAGAAGCTATAAACGGAAAATAAGAAGAAGAAGTAGTGGTTGTGGGAAATTATGGAGGCGACGGTGTTTTTTTTATCGCGCGGTGTAGTTCTTCTTGTGGGTTCTTCGCAACGGCTATTTTTGGCATCCCAGTGGCTACTTTTGGCATTACAACGACTACTTTTTGTTTTATATATATGTTGGCTGGAGATGCTCTAACAACAAGTCCTCTACTTGAACTCAATAATGCCGAGTTTTTTAGCTCTAACATAAAATTCTTTGGTGGTATTTGGTTGGAATGAAGACTGCACCCTGGCCGCTTTCTGGTAATATTTTATTAATAATCCACCTCTCCGATAACTAAGCTTCAATCAGTTATAGAATCGAATTCATGTCCAATTCAGGGAGCACACAGAACTTCAATACCCTCCTAGAGATTTATACAACAGGTGGAATGTTCTTGAGGTAAAATATGATGAGTTTCATAAGATATGGAAGAGTATTGATAGACGGGAGGTATTCTACTAGCTTATATTCTCCGTAAAGCTAAAGATTAATGGTATGAGAAATACAACCAGGCGTTCCCGTTCGGGACTCCATATGATATTTTTACCAAAACTACGTCTCGCCTAATGAGTTTCCAACAAATTACCAACTTTCCAACTATGGACGGGATCTGCTCCCCCTTACTGAATGGTCCGAGTTTAATCCCTACATCAGTCGTGAACGATGAATTAAGTTTAATTGTATCTATTTTAAGTTTCATTTCGTGCGTAGAACTACTATTTTAAGAATTGTAATTACATTTCTATTTAAATTCAGGACTTAAAATAAATTGATTAATATTGATTTATATAAAGAAATGGGGCATCAGGTCGTACAAGTTCTTATATAGAGAAACAAAATTCTGCAATAAAAATTATTCAATACTGATGTTTACAATAAATATTTACCTATATAAAAAGAACACCTATATCTACTGAGAAGGGTCAATATCATCTCCAGTACCCGGCCCCCTGCAGCTTCTAACGACTCCTTTGGTTCGCGGACCATGTCCACGGGTCCCCTGCCTCATCCTCGCGCCACCTCCAGGTACTAGCAGCACCACCCGTACCTCACGCCCCCTCCTCAGATGTAGGTTCTAAATAGGACAAATAAAATTTATTTAGATTTTGACAAAATAAATATGACCTTAAGAAATAAATAATAAATAAATAAATAAATACATACATAAATTACTTACATGCTGATATAGTTTGCCGTCTATATTGTCTATATAATATGGGTCATCAGAGCAGCAACTAGGGCTGCACACTGGTCGGGTCGGCTCGGGTTTTGGCTTGGACCTGATCCGACTCGGAGAAATCGTGTCTTCAATTTCAGGAATCAAATCGACCTATCCCTGAAACTGGACCGAAACCGAGCCGGAATTCACGTGTCGGCCGGGTCCTAAATCGGGTTTTACATTGTTTATTATATAAAAAATCTAAATCTTCTCTCTTCACAACAACCACTCAACCATCATTAAAAAAAGAAAAATATCACACATCTTTTTAACTCATAGACTAAAGCCTCAAGGGCATCTTTTTATCTCAAGCTAAAATCCAACCACAAAAGCAAGATAAAACTATCTTCTTCTCCGATATCCTTGCTCATGGGCTCCTTCCGAAGAACATTTTTCCCTTTGACACATGCGCAAACATCTTTTCAATTTAGGGGAAGGAATTTATCTGGCCTGCTCAATCTCCTCATAACGCTATTGAAGGTGTGTGTGTGTGTGTTTTGTGATTTCTATGGCATGCTCGATCTCCTTCTAACTCAAAGGAGGGAATTTATGTGTGCATGTTCTGTATGTTTATTTGATGGGGTTGAACTGTTGAAGGTGTGTGTGTTTTGGGATTTGTTTTGTATTTCTTTTTTTTGGTTTCATGGTAGAGGATAGGATTTGTGCTTGATTTTTGGGTAAGTGAGGCTAGGGGTGGTTTACTGGGGATCATGAATGTGGTTTTCTTTTCATGAAAAGGGTGAGTCTATATTTCATATCAGAGATTGAGGAGGAGGAAGGGGTGAGAGATTAGGAGAAGAGAGGATGTTTAGGAGTTTGGCTTGTGGGTATGTGGGGTTTGAAGGATTGGGTTTAGAGAGATTGGAGATGGTAGGATTTGTTATATATAGCCCAGTTCGGGTCGGGTATTAAAATAGACCGAGTCATTAATTCGAACCCGAACTGATTATATTCAGGTTTTAAAATACAAACCCGTAACCGAACCGACAGATCCCTAAACTGGACCGAACCTGATAAAAGAAATTTTCTGGGCATCGAAGGCCTGAGCTTGATTGAAGTAGAACGTGTTCGCCCCAATGCATTCTCGAGGGTCTGGTCTCTCGACCATTCGTACCCCTCCAGTTTGTTCGAATATTGAAGACTTGAAAAATTCCAAAGTCGCCCCCAAGCATCAGTCAGGTTGAAGGGTTGACATGATACTTAGGGTTAACCAAGAAATTCACTGGACTTCGAAGGCCTGAGCCTGATCGAAGTAGAACGTGTTCACCCCCAAAGCATTCTCAAGGGTCCGGTCTCTCGACCATTCGTGCCCCTCAAGTTTGCTCGAATATTGAAGACTTGAAAATTTTCAAGATCGCCTACAAGTATCAGTCGGGTCGAAGGGTTGATGTGATACTTAAGGTAAACCAAGAAATTTACTGGAAAACAGGAGACGAAGTTCTGAGGAAAAGATGTTCATTGATTTATAGTATATTTACATCAATGGAATAAGGTGAAGGCCGTTGCCTATTGAATGACACTAACTGCATTGTATTCCATGGATTTGGTAGAGGCTCTTTGTCTTCTGTCATCAAGTAATATGAACCCTTGTCGGTTTATCGTAAACGACATAAGGTCCTTCCTAGGATTCGGCTAGCTTGCCGACATTTAGAGGCTTCGAAGACTATGTGACGCGTTGGAGTACAAGATCTCCAATGTTAAAACTTCGTAGTCGAACTCGCTTATTATATGACTTCTTGAGGGATAGATGGTAACGACCGAGGTTTGCGATGGCTCGGTCTCTAGTTTTGTCGATCCATAGCATATTACATTCGAGTTCAAATTCATTATCTTCATCTAGGAGTTTAGAATCTCATGTGGGTACTTCAAATTGAATAGGGAGTACTGCTTCATTACCATAGGCTAGAAGGAAAGAGTTATAACCTGTAGCTTTTCTTGGTGTTATTCGATAGGCCTAGAGGACATGCTATAATTCTTGAACCCATCGTCCTTTTTTTGCATCGACATGCTTCTTGAGACCGTCGACTATGGTTTTGTTGATTACTTTTACCTGACCGTTCCCTTGGGGGTAGTAAGGTGTTGAGGGTGAGATGATAATATTGTATTTCTTGTGGAAATTTTTTACTTTCTTCTCGATGAATTGTGAACCATTGTCATAATGAATCATATGAGGGCAGTCGAAGCATGTAATAATGTTATCCCATAAGAATTTGATGACTTCTTCTTCTTTGGTTCAGCACAATGGTACGGCTTCGACCCATTTGGTAAAGTAATCTGTTACAACCAGGATATTCTCTTGGCTACCAGATGCTTTGGGGAAGGGTCCTATGAGATCGATGGCCTACCGTTTGAATGGCCAAGAGACTTGACTGAAATGGAGGTCTTGCGAAGGGCTATAGATATCGTGGGCGTGACGCTGGCATTTGTTACAGTGTTTGTTGTATTCTTCAGCTTGCTTCTTCATATTAAGCCATAATAAACCTTGAGAGATGGCTCGAAGGGCCATAAATCTACCGGCAGTATGAGTACCGCAAGTATCTTCGTGGAGTTTGGCTAGAATTGTAGAGGCTTCGTTTTGAGAGATGTATCGAAGGAGAACGCCATTGGGGATTTGCGATATAACTCACCTTTGAGGATGGTGTATTTGTGGCAGTTCTCTAATAATGACCGTTTGGCTTTGGGATCATCTGGGAGGATAGCATTTTTGAAGTAACCGAGGAATAGTGCTTGCAAGTCGTCTTGATCGAGACTCTCGCCCCCAGTATTAATGGTATTGAGTTCTATCTGGTCGATGCTTGGGCATTCGAGTACTTCGATATGGAGTGTTTGGGGTTCGGATTGGCCTAACATAGTTGCTATGTAGGCTAGGGCATCTGCGTGTCTGCTTTTGCCTCGAGGGTAGTGAGTAATAGAAGATTTTTTGGGGAAGTGATCTATGCACTGGCGGACGAGAGCCGCATACTCAGCCATACGATCGTTGGCTTAGTTCTCACCGGTATATTATCTCTAAATAAGTTGGGAATCTGTGAAAATTGCCAGTTTAGGGATACCGAGGTTGAGTGTAAGGTTGAGGCCATGGATCAAGGCTTTATTTTATACTCAGCCTCGTTGTTGGAGTATTCAAAGTTTAATTTAACTGCTTTTTTAATTTGATCATTGGTGGGTGTGACTAGGACTATACCGACCCCTGAACTGTTATGTTCTGCAGATCCGTCTGTGAAGAGATGCCAGCTTGTATTAGGGTTCTATGGATCTATTGGCTTGGGCAGGTCTTCTGGTAGGTCATCTTCATATTCTTCCCAGTCGACATCTTCAACCAGGAAGTTGACAACTGCTTGTCCTTTTTGGGATACTTGCTTCTTGAATGTAATATCGTGTTCTCCAAGATAAATGGACCACTGTTGTACTCATATGGATTTTCCTTTCTTGCTGAGTACTTCTTGAAGGGGATAACTTGTTATAACACAGATAGAGTGATCTTGAAAATATGGTTTGAGTTTGCGGGAAGTGTGGACGAGGGTGAGGAGAAAATACTCAAGTTCCGTGTATCGAGATTCTGCGGGTGTCAGAGTTTTACTGATAAAATATACAGGTTTCTCGATGTTTGATTCGAATCGAATGAGGACTGAACTGATAGAGGTATCGGTGACCGTGGGGTATATGGAGAGTGTTTCACTTTCGATAGGGGAACTGATGATGGGTGGTCGACCAAGGTATGTTTTAAGTTCGAGAAAGGCCTGTTCACAGTCGGGTGTCCAGTTAATCTTAGGGTTGTTTTTCTTTTTAGCCTTGTGGATGCCTTGGTCGCGTAAGAGAGAAAAAAAATCTAAGCACAGCGGTTTGAGGATTTGGAAATAAAACGGTTGAGGGCCGATATCTTGCCAGCTACCTTTTGGACATCTTTTTTGGTTTGAGAGGAAGGCATATCGATAAGGGCTCGGATATGGGTAGGGTCAATCTCGATACCTCGTTTGCTGATAAGATGGCCTAAATTTTTTTCAGACGAAGCGTCGAACTGGCATTTATCTGGATTTAGTTTTATGTTGTATGTTCGAAGTATTGAAAAAACTTCGATTAGGTCTGAATGTGGGTCTATTTTTGGAGGCTCTTGCATAACATGTCGTCGATGTAAACTTCGACCTACTTGCCAAGTAAAGGTTTAAACATGGTTGTGTCGAGACGTTGGTAGGTGGCACCCGCATTTTTATGGCCAAAGGGCATGACGTTAAAGCAGTAAAGGTCTTATTTAGTGATAAAAGAAGTTATAAGTTGATCTTCGGGGAGGAGGGGTACCTGATTGTAACCCAAAGCCGCGTCTATCATAGACAGACGTTCATGTCTAGTAGTAGCATCCAGGAGTACTAAAATGATCAGGAGGGGGAAGTTATCCTTCGGTGTGTGTTTGTTGAGGTCGGTGAAGTCGGCGCAAATTCTGATCTTGTCGTTCTTTTTAGGAATTGCCACAATATTGGATATCCAATCATCATACTTGACTTCTCTGATAAAACCCGCGGCTATGAGCTTATCGATTTTGAGGTTTACAGCTTCTCGAAGTTGTAGTGCCAGTGTACACTTCTTCTATTTTACTATTGTAGAGTGGAGAATGAGGTCGAGGCGGTAACATGCTAAAATGGGGTCGATACCGAGCATTTCCTGGAACGTCTATGCGAAGACGTCTTTGTTTTCTCGAAGGAAGTCTGTAAGTTCGAGGCGCTCTACCTCGTCTAGAAAGGTTCTAATGAACGTGCCTCGACCAGGACCGTCGAGTTTAATATAAGCAGTGGGTTCGATGGGTGAGATGGCAGGCGTCAAAGGTATGGAGACAATGATTGTTATGGGAGTTTAACGAGTTTCCGGGTCTGATCGATCTCCGGATGCTCACATGAATGGGCGAGGCGTTAAGAGCCATTTAAATTCTATGTACCATAGGGGATAGTGAAACGAAGGGTCTGATGATAGGTCGAATGTATGGCGCGCATGGCATGGACCCAGTCGCGCCCGAGGATACTAAGGTATTCAGACTTTTTATCGATGATAAGAAAGCTGGTTTAAAGTGTGACTGGGTTGGTGGTAACTGGAAGGCTAATTCGACCAACAACAACTTCGGTGGCCTCATTAAAACTTTTTAGTTCGATATTGGCAGCAGTGATGAGGTCTGTTTTGTCCATGGCTTGGACGGTCTGAAGGAAAAGTACATCGGTTGCACTTCCTGTATCGATAAGCATGGTGTGAAGGACGAGGTGTTCGACCTTAATCATGATAACTAAAGGGTCGGAATGGGGAAAATGAACATACCCGGTGTCCCAGTCGATGAAAGAGATACCTTCGGGTCGAGGGCAATGACTTGATTATGGTAGGAGGGTAGGCAACTTCTCATGGTAAGTGAGTTTGCAGTATTCTTCGACACGCTTGCGCTTGCTCTTTAAGCGGTCACTGTCGATATTTTTTACTTCGATGAATTGAACTTTGTAGATGTGAACTTCGGCTGGGTTGGCAGCAACAGGCTGAGGTTTGAGGTATGACTCGTCAAGGTAACTCAGGAGGTCAGCGACATACTGATGCAGATGATCCACCTTAAGGATTATCTCAAGAGAACATTGCAGGGCGAATCATTTGTTGGTATGATGGCAATTGTACTTATGTTTGACGCAGTAAGGTTCGCCTTGTCTGACTTCAATGGGGAAAGGGGTATGCCATATGGGATCTGCCTGGATCTGTGGTTGAAGGGTGCTAAGAGGTGCAGTAAGTCTGGGTAAGACCGGCTTTGGTTATTTTTTGTGACCCTCTGCAGTATTATCAGTGTGGGGTCGTTTACGGCTCTCAGTATCCTATGAGGCGGGCGGGATCATGGGTGTAGGATTAGAGGGTGGTCTTTGTCGAGATTTATTTGGGTTGGTAGTCGAAGGCTGCCCCTGTTTATTTGATTCACGGAGGCGCTCAAGGTTGATATAGCCATTGACTTTTGATAACATCTTCTCTAGGGTTCGTGGTTTGTGGAGAACCAGGTACTCTTTAACACGGCTGTTATTTGGTAAAGCGTTCGAATACGCGAGTATGGCGTTTGCGCAGTTAAGGTTTTTGACTTTGCGCGACTCGTCGAGGAACCTCTTGGTGAAGGCCTTAAGGGTTTCACTGGGGGATTTTCTGAAATTAAAGAGGGCATCGACTCTGACCATGCGGTCCTTGTTAAAGGCAAATTGGGCTATAAAGAGGCTGATTAATTGCTTAAAGCTTTGAATCGAGCCATTAGGAAGGTTATGATACCAACGAAGAGGTCTATCTGTGAGGCTGGTGAGGAAAAGTTGACACATCAGGTGGTCAGCCGTGGAGTAAAGGCTTAAAGCATTTTGAAATTTTAGAATATGGGATTGAGGATCGGTGTTGAGATATTTACTGATTTTTGGGGCTAAAAAATTTAGAAACACTTCAATAGCGATGAGCTTGGGACAGAGGGGGTTATTCAACCGACTCTATGAGTTTGTTGTTGGGGTCGCACTAACGCGGATGACAGGGAAGATTTTATAGTCGATGCCCTGCTATGCACAATAGGCAGGATGGGGGGGGGGGTGATCGATGGGTTCGAGATTGATGAGGCTGAGTATTTGGAATATGTTCGACGCTGTACTCCCTGAGACATTCTCGAGTAGGGCGACGTTTAGGGTATCTGGAAGAGCAAATGGTGGAGTCAGAGGAATTCTCTGTGGGGTGGATACCAAGGTAGATAGAGCCAGTAGGGGGGACAGTATGGGCATGACCCTCGGCGCCAATATGGACTGGGGGTACTTGAAGATGCTGTAGGGGACCCAATCGGTCTCGAGCAGAGATGCGTGATGGGGCGGGTGCTCAGGACGGTGAAGAAGCGTCTAGAGGTTGTAACTGCTGTAATTCATGAACTATGTTGCGTAGGTCGTCAATGGCGCGGTATTATTTGTTGGCATCATCTAAACGACACTGTCGTTCGGCTTCATACTCTTGCTGGTGCTCTTCGTATTCCTCACGCAATTACATTTGGTCATGCTCTTCGACCTGTCCGAACTGCTAGGTAAGAAGGGCTAGCTGGGTAGCCACTCCGTCGGTAGAGTTTTCGGCATGGGTAGAAGTTGAGCGGAGGGTGGGGGCCATTGGGAGCGGTTTACAGGACTTGGAAAAAGGAAGTACACGGCAAGGGGAGATTGGTAGGGTGGGAAAACACAGACGGCGCCAAATGTAGAGGCCTAACTTCACAAGGAGGGGAAGTTGGCTCTTACACAACGGGTTTATCTTCTATAAGAGGATTTAAGCATATAATCAATAATATCAGAAGCCTACTGGCAATATACTTGCGTGGAGGCCTAGAATGGGACACTCCGCGACCTCTGATGAGAATTTTTAAGAGATTTGATATTACTGTTGAGTTGTCGAAGGTTCGAGTACTGGGTAATTTATGGAGAGATTGAAGGTAAACTGTAAGGGTTCTGGGGAAAGATTTTGTAACCCCTCTATGGTTCCCCCTCTCTCCTATTTATAGAACTTAGGAAGGGCTGAGTCACCATAGGAGGTCAAATTATAAGTATACCCTTCGAGTATTGGGCGGGTATCCCGGAGTTGGTGTTGACGCCGTAAATATTGGGTCTGGCACTGTGCCCAGACACTGTAGGCGTTGTTGGTTCTGTCACTATATCTATCAGGACCAACAATGGTACCGTCTTGTCTGGTAAGCTGGCTGTTTATTATGTATGCTTTCGACCACGTACGAATATGGTCGAAGTGTTTCTGATACTGATGGATCTGTCTTCGTCTTCGAGGCTTCATCTTCTTGTAGTCTTGGAAAGCTTGTTTATGGGTTGAATGGACTTTGAGGTATTCATGTAGCCTTCGGGTGTTTGAAAGCTGCAGATTATGAAGATTGGATGGCAGATAATTCTAAAGTTTGTACATGGCTTTGGAACAGTATGGAACCGGCAGTTGTAGCAAATGTCCAGTTTCTTGATACAGCAAAGAAGATTTGGCTTTCTCTGAAAGAAAATTATTCTCAGGTTCAAAACATGTCTCGGGTTTTTGAGTTATATGTTGCAATGTTTAATCGGAAACAAGGTGAAGATTCCATTGATACCCATTATTTGGTTCTCAAGGGTTAATGGGAAGATTTTTTGCAGTATCATCCATATACAACACACCTGACAGAACAAAAGCGATATCGTAAGGAATTTCAGGTTGTCCTTCTCTTCAATAGTTTGAATTCCGATTATAGTGTCTACAAAGATCAGATTATGGCGAGCGAGAAATTGCCTACTGCAGCACAAGCTTATTCTAGACTTCAGCGTAAATCGCGAGGTCTTATTGTTACTACTTCAGTTGTTCCTACCGATTTTTCTACTCTTTATACTAGTTCACGAGGTGGATTCCAAGGCCGTGGAGGTTGTGGAGGCCGCGGAGGTAATGGTTCACCAATGACGTGCACTTATTATGGCAAATTGGGTCATGTTGAAAACTTTTGTTATCTAAAGCATGGTAAGCCTGCGTATGTTAATCAAGCTATGGATGATAATTGTTCTCCTTTTGTTATTGTATCGACTACTACACCAATGATACCTTTAGGGTTTTTTTTTCTGAGAATTTGATTAACCAGCTTTTCCAGAAGTTGAGCTCTCTTCAGTCTCAATCCGATCCTTCCACATCTACGTTGGTTGCTCCAGATAATTCCGCTTTTGTGGTTTCTGATCCACAATCTTCTTCTTGGGTCATTGACTCAGGAGGCAACAGTCACATGTCAAGTAACCCTTCTCTATTATCTAATTTTTGAAATTCGCTTTCTCAAATTATTTTGGCTGATTGGGTCCACTCGACCTGTCAAAGGAAAAGGGGATTTAAATCCTACTTCTACTCTTCCTCTGAAATTGGGTTTATATGTATGTACCTCAATTTCCAGTTAATCTTTTATTTGTTAGTCGAATTACCAATTCTTTAAATTGTTCGGTAACATTTACTCCTATTGATTGTACTTTTCAGGACCTATAGACGAAGACGGTGATTGGTTTGGGGCATGGGAAAGACGGCCTTTACTATCTGGATTCTGAAAGATTTGGTTATGCGTTAAGTGCCACAGTCTCTCCAATCCAGTGGCACAATCGTTTGGGATATCCCAATTTAGTTAAATTATAGAAGTCAATTCCTGGTCTTAGTCCTATTTCTACTTTAGAGACTGAAGTTTGTCAATTGAGCAAGCATCACTACAGTTTTTTTCCTTTACGAGTAGAGATTCGTAGTTTGAAAGCCTTCGATATTTTCCATTTGGATGTTTGGGGGGCCGTCTAGAATAAAGTGTCTGGTTTTTCTTATTTTGTAGTATTTGTGGATGATTATTCAAGAATGTCATGGTTATTTTTGATGAAAAATCGTTCAGAGTTACCTAATATTGTGTCTATTTTTTACAACGAAATTCTTACTCAATTTGACACTCGAATAAAAATCTTGCAATCTGATAATGCATTAGAATATGTCCAACAAAGTATGAAATCTTTTTGTACAGAACGAGGCATTATTCATCAAACTACTTGTCCACATACTTCTCAACAGCATGGGTAGCCGAAAGGAAGAATTGCCATCTCCTTGACGTTGCACAAACTATCATGTTTAACATGAATGTTCCAAAACAATTTTAGGGAGATGCCGTCCTCACAGCTTGCCATCTGATAAACAAAATGCCTTCTTCTGTACTTGTTGATCAGGTTCCTTTTTCACTTTTATATCCTCATAGCAAGTCATTTTCTCTCTCCTCGTATTTTTGGGTGTGTAGCATTTGTTCATGTGCTAGATCCCGGTCTTGATAAGCTCTCTCTACGTACTGGTAAGTGTATTTTCTTAGGTTATTCCAGGACTCAAAAAGGCTATCGTTGCTATTCTCCGGTATCTCAACGATATTTTATAAGTGCAGATGTAACTTTTTTTGAGTCTACTTCTTTTTATTCTACAACTGGGGAGCAATTTCATGTTGACCTTATGTCCGGCAATGAGGGGGAGTCCAAACTAGTCATGCCAATTCCTCTATCATCGGATTTTGCGGTAACTCCAACTACAACTTGTGCTCCTGTTTCTGATCCTGTTCATGTTCCCGCTTCTCCTTTGACTAAAACATTGTTTATCAACGTCGCCGTGTTCTCTCTAAACCGCCAACTCCGCCTCAAACCATTTCATCTTCTTCAGCAGAGGTAACTGATTCTCCTGCAAGTACGCAAGTACTGAAGTAATTATTACATCATCTGGTCCTTCTTTGACTAATATTTTGTCCAATGATCTTTCTATTACTAAGCAAAAAGCTACTCATACGTGTACACTTAAGAAAAATACTTAATTTTATTTATATTACTGTCACTCGACCAGATATTACCTATATTGTTGGTAAGGTTAGTAAATTTATGCATGCTTCGCGCAAACCGCATTGGGAGGCTCTACTTCGTATTATGAGTTATTTGAAAGGATCTCCAGGAAAAGGCTTATTGTATAAGCCGTCCAAAACCATTGATATTTGTGGTTTCTCCGATTCAGATTTTGCAGGAGATTGCACCGATCGTCGCTCAACATCGGGATATTGTACTATGGTTGGCGGAAATTTGGTGACCTGGCGAAGTAAGAAACAACATGTGGTTTCTCGCTCCAGTGCTGAGGCGGAGTATCGTGCGATGGGACATGCAACTTCAGAAAGGATTTGGGTTCGCTATCTCCTTCAAGAAATGGGTCTTATCATATCATCCCGAATGTAAATGTTCTGTGATAATAAAGCTGCTATCTACATTGCTAGTAACCCAGTTTTTCACGAGCGTTGTAAACACATTGAAATAGATTGTCATTTTATTCGTGACTGGGAGATGAAAAAACAAATCGTTACTCCACACGTTCCATCTTCTGGTCAACTTGGTGATATATTTACGAAGCCTCTATCTCGTTCGGCTTTTAATTACTTATGTATCAAGCTGGGCATGTTTGATCTCTATGCTCTAGCTTGAGGGGGAGTGCTAGAGATTGTTTTACATGTCGTCACCACGTACTACAAGTGGGGGGCGTTATGGTCACTAATTTAGGGTTGTAACTATCTTCATCTATTATAAATAAATGGGTAGTGGTGAGAGCTACTATCTAACTCTCTCTCTCACTGTACACTTCTAACTCGTTTAAATGCATAGATTCAAGGTTTCTAGGATAAATCCTTAATAGCATGGTCTATACTTTAATGATTGGAAGTCGGGAGGGGTTCTTGGATAAAGAGTAACAAATTCTTACTCTGTATAAGACTATAACTTCAATAAGGAAATTTGGTGTATGTGTGAATGTCGCAATAAGATTCTAAGCACTAGTTGTGAAATTATCGGCTTTGTGTCTTCAGGATATGATTCCATGAATTTGCATTCTTTTCTACTCTTGATATTATATGATAATAATTGGTTTTTACTAAACTCACTCTTGTTATCCGCTGATTAGATACTTGGGTGGGAGACTTGTGGATCGAATAAGAGATAGCCAGATAAGATACATCATAAACAAAGTTTGAAATGGGCCTCTTGGAGACGTTTCTTCAGAGTCTTGGCTTGTCTCTTTGTATTGTATCTTGTATTTCTATAAGAGATGCATTAGCTGTATTTTCTATTACATTGTAAAGGTTATATAACATTTTAATAGTTAAGCAATCTAAGTATCACTTTATGTGCCTCTGTCTATGGCATATTTGCGCGCTATATCGTTATATATTGTCATGAGTTGTGTAACTCTTGTAATCTAGTGTTTGGAGACGTGTAGTGTGTATACTGGCCTAAGTGATATGGAAAAGAAAAAACATCAGCAAGTTGAGTAACGCAGTAGTTGAGGTGTAAGCCTACCCTTTATTTTCTTTTTTGTCATCTTAGACACTTCGGAAGAGTACTTTGGTGAAACAACTTAGCAAATTTGCAAATCGAGAAAAAGAAAAACAAAAGAATGAAGAAAAAACAGCAAGTTGAGTAAAGCAGCAGTTGAGGTGTAAGCCGCATTTAGCCACTAGATGTACGAGGGATCTATGTGAAGCGTAAGCCTCAAATAAGTGTGGTGAGAGTTAAGCCTCAAGACGACATACCTAAGCCTCAAACTGAGATGCCTTTAAACCTTGGCCAAGACCAGATACGAATGGTCAATGGAGATATTCCTTCCATAAAGGCATACTGGAAAGACAATCCTACCTCTATGTCACAAAGTATATTTGGAAACCAGTTATTAAAACAATGGAGATATCCATTCCATGCAAGTCCTACACAGTAGAGTTTTACCATTCCCGCTGCAGAGCTGGACAGTCTCCGTCATACAATGTCTCAACTTGAGCCATGACAGTCTATCTGGTTTGCTCAGTCCAATATCCTTACACTCACTAATCAAGTTACCCACACTTTTCCTACCCGACATAATTTATAAACTCTAGGTTGTGTCACCAGGGGCCGACTTACTAGAGGGCTACCCCTGGTTACAGCCAGGGGTAATTTTTTTATTTTTTTTTGGGGGGGAAGGGGGAGAAGATATGCTTTGATTTGGTTCAAAGATATAGGCCAATGAAGTTTGTAATTCATGAACTCTCTCTCTCTCTCTCTCAGCTTATCTTAACTGCTTCATCACTCTAAAATCACCTCCTTTTGAGATTCTCTAGATACTTCTACCGATATAGTTCTCATGGAGGTCTCTAAAGCTTAGCTACAGAGGTCTCATTTAAGAAGATTTTCCATCTCAATCTAACATAAAGTATGAATTCCTGCCTTCTTGAGTATTTTTTGTAACCTCAATATCCTCTCTAAGCAATCACCAGTAATTTCCGGTAATCAAAATGAATTTTTGCCATTTGTTTGTGATAGGTCGTGGGTTGTCGCGACCACGATCTAGCGCACGTTTTCGTGACCGATCTCTAAGTAGTTTCCTTTATTAGTTTATTTTATTTAATTCTAGAGAATAATCTAGATTAGGATAAATCTTGTAGTTTCCTTTTTTTTATTGAAGGTGTAGAAAAAGGTGGGGATTTCCTATATATATATAGGAAAATCCTAGGAGAGAGTTGGTCAGTGTTGAGTTTTGGGAGAAGGGAAAACACTAGAGAGAGAGATGGAGAACTTGTAGTAGTAGTTTTGATTGAATAAAGAGATCGCTTTATATTTTGTGCTCGTTAATCGCTTTTGCGCACTTAAATTAGCAACTTGGTACCAGAGCTAACAAGATTTTGCGGATAATTTTTTTGTTTACAACGAACGATGGAGAAGACACCAAAGAAACTAACGCAAGGAGAGAGTTGGAAAACGGTAGAAGAGTCTACCACGTTACTTATGGAGTTCAACAAAGAGCTTACGACATCGAACAAATTGATGTCTAAACAAATTGAGGCGATGATGATTGCAGTAATGTCGATTCCAACAAGAAACCCAATGTCCGATACGGAGAATAGTGAACGAGGAACGGAAAATTGATATCGTAAACGGAAATGGACGAGGAAGAGGTGTTCCAATTGGTAGGTTTATACGCGATACTCGTAAAATTGGCGTTAACCCGACCAATCCTCAACCATTGACGGTTGTTGGGTGTGGACGGAATTTGAGGGTACCAACTAACGGTGAAGGAGAAGGCACGCTCATATCGAATAGTTTTGTGCGATTGGATGTCGATATAGAGATCAAGGATAAATTTGCCGATTTGAGGGACGAAAAGGGTTTTCTCGATGAACAACGGAGAGGGGTATTCAACGTGGGGCACCGGAGAGTCATAAAATCGGGGATAAGGTTGAAGAAAATTGTGATTTGTCCGGAGAATCACTACAAAATCTGCAGGTTCAAGTCAAAGAAGAAATGACTCGAGGTCACGTGCAAGTCATGTACATCGGGCAAAGAGATGGCACAGGGCGCAGCGGCGCCAAGGCATCGGGCAAGGCAAGGGGTTGTAGGCATAACCAAGTATGCCAACTGGCACGCATGACACAGACAGTGGCACGAAAAACCCACCCGTGACTTCACCAAACATAATACGTGCAGAGCACGTGGGTACAAGTGCAGCTGGAGCCCAAGCCCATTTGGGACGTCACCCGAACCCAGACCCAATTGCAGAGTTAGCCCAAGCCATCTACTACCTACGTGGGGACGACTTAAACCAAGCTCAACGAACTGATCCTTCTCTTCCACTCGATTCTAGTCGCTCTTCTCTCTCACCCGCATCGCATTTCCCGCTTGAACCACGGGTAGAAACTACAACACCCCTCCCGAACTGCAGCAATAGAGATGGAAACGCCGACGACTCTGGTTTTTCTCTCTCTCTCTTCCGGCAACAACTCCGGTCACTCTCTCCAATTCAATAACGAGAAAACCATTAACAACCGCATCAACAATACCTCCGACATACTTTCCACAGGTTCAACAGATTCGACAAAACCATACTGAAGTTGGGGTCTTCGATACGATACGATACGATACGAGACACCGACAACCAAGCAACAATACAAACCACCATTCCACCATCAGTTCTAACTCCACAATCTCACAACCAAAACAAATCTGGAGGCAACCAGTACTTTGGGCCAACTTATGCCCCCCGAATTCAACCATAATTGACCACAACTTGAGGTTTTATTTCACAATGGGGTCAGGGACTACAACCACTACAACCACAGCCGCAACAACCCGGTTTTAGCTCGGGTGGCATTGACAGGAGTGGTACAGGATATGTAGGAACCAATAGCGGAGATTGGCAGAATATCGAACAGTCCTCAGGAGGGCAAGTGTTGGCAGGGGTACCACCTTATGTGCCCCATCGACCACAGAGGTCCCCTACGCCTATTCAAGGACCACAATATTCAGGGGACAGGGTAGTCAGCAGAGACAATGGGCGTCGAGAAACGGGTTCACAACTGGGAACAGGTATTGGGATGACTCTGACCAAAGAACCAAAGAGGGCACGGGGACAGGTATGGTTTCCACGACAGGAGAGGGCAAAGTTGCGGAGTTCTTCCAAGTAACTTTGGGACGTGCACTAGAAACGATGGGTTTATTAAACCAAATCCAGGAATAGGGAGTACTCGATATGGGCAGCAACCGCAATATGGCACACACAGGTACGGATACCAGTGTAACCAAGAAAATCAGGTAGCGAACGCTATTATTTCAGCATTCCAAAATTTGAATTTTGACGTTAAAATTAACGTATCTGATTTTGATGGGAAATCGGACGCGGATAGTTTTATTAATTGGTTAAGCAGGCTGACAAAATGCTTGCGTTCAAGAAATGCACAGGGCAAAGGGCAATAAGCTTGATTGAGACAAAATTAACAGGGTCTGTATTAAATTGGTGGGAAAGTGTTCAGCAGTTACGGGTATCCGTGGGTGATGATTATGTTACCGATTGGGACGTTATGCGAGGGGAGATGATGACTCGTTTTATACCGAGTATCTATGAGGAGGAGAGTTTTGCTAAGCTCCAAACTTTGCGACAGGCTAGGAACCAGTCGGTGGATGACTACACTAGCGATTTTTACATGTTATCTTCACGGGTTGTGTTATCAGAGTCCGAAGCACAGCGGGTTAGTCATTTCCGTTTAGGGTTTACAAAACGGATCCAAGATGAGATGGCTTTGCTCTCTCCGCAATCGCTTTCAAAGATAGTTGAGATGGCTCGTCGGGTTGAAGTTAAACTAAAGCCTTCGGGATATTCGTCTTTTACAACACCTTCCACAGTTACGACGTCTACGACTCCAACAACCCCTATAGGAGTGGCCAATGGCCAAACCAACAGGTACAGCAAGTACGGCTATTTGCTATAATTGCAGGAAAACAGGGCATATGAGGCGCGAGTGTCCTACTCCATGAAAACCAATGACGCATGTGTCATAGCGGCTACATGATCAGATAAACGAGGCATTTGAGCAGCTATTGAGCGACGACTATGGTGACGCAAAAATTGCAGCGGTGGACCTTCCTCCACTTTGAATTCGGCCCTGAATTCTTCTAAGAGGGGGAGAGTTGATAGGTTGTGAGTCGTAGGTCGTCACGACCACGACCTAGGCGCACGTTTTCATGGTCGATCTCTAAGTAGTTTCCTTTATTAGTTTATTTTATTTTATTCTAGAGAATAATCTACATTAGGATAAATTTTGTATTGTAGAGAAAGGTGGGGATCTTCTATATTTAGGAGAATCCTAGGAGAGAATTGGTCAGTGTTGAGTTTTGAGAGAAGGGAGAACCCTCAAGAGAGAGATGGAGAATTTGCAATTGTAGTTTTGATTGAATAAAGAGATTGTTTTATATTTTGTGTTCGTTAATCACTTCCATGCACTTAATAATTAACAGTTTGTGTACTACTTTCATTTGTATTTAGATTTTAATATGGATTAGTCGGGGTTTTGGATTTCTTTTCTATCCATCAATTTTGCACATGACCAAAATAGGGTAATCGCTTTAAAAAGGAAAAAGCAGGGTATCAAAAATGTCAGTTTAACTAAGTCAATGTTAGCTTCAGTGTTCCATAATTTCTAACTGCCAAGAGATTTTGAAGCTGGACTTACCGTACATATGAAAAACGGTAAGCGACAAAAATGAAAACCAAATAAGTAGAGGGTATCCCACTGTAACGCGAGCAAGAAGCATTCCCAACACCATCCCTATCATAGTTGCCATTGTCTCTTGACTTCCTTCCTGTACAAAAAAGCAGAAAAAGAAACTTGTTCTGAGTAATCAAAACTAAACATATAAACTAGCAGATTTCAGATTATAGTCGTCATTGCTACCAATGCACCTTGGCAGAAATATCTGCTGCATTGTTTTGACGTGAAAAATGTTGTGTCAAAGCAGCTCGAGTTGCTCCACTCGCAACACCAGCTATACAGGAATGCAGAACGAAGTAGATCCATGAGTTAGTACTTTAATAATGATTCAATAAACTGCAACCTAAATAAAGATAAACAAACTTACAAGCAGTAATAGAATGCAAATCAGTTGACACGGCATAGATGTGTCATTTATAGCTATCCATATAATATGATGCAGATACAAGTGAGAGACATTTAACAGCACCTGTACTACCATGAATGCATCATTAAGTTACTACTTTAAGAGCTCTTTTATTATCTTTGGTTATGTTGGGGAGAAAAGAAAAAAATCATGTCTAGGAACTTCAAGTATATGATAGTATTAAACAAAAAAACCAATACGATGTACGCTAAAATTTTCTTTGAAGACTTGTCGGTGCAAAACCAAAGAAGTGCCTACATGAATAGGAACCAAGAGTTTTATTTAACCAACGAGGGCTTGCTCAAGTGGTTGGGTTAGTGCTTGAAAACCAAGAGGTCCCCCGGGATCAACCCATTTCAAGCAGTTTCCAACTAAAAAGAAACGAAAATGGTACTAACGAAGCCAGAGCAAGCTATTTTAACATGGACATTCCATATAAGGAACAATATCTGTGTCCCAACGTGTCGGACACTCCGACACATGGACACTCGTGCAGACACACCAATGAGTACTCCATGTTTAGGTCATAGACTTTTGACAATTAATTTAAAATTTAGAATTCTTTACACACTTATTTTAAGGTCACCGTGTCCGACAACTTGTTCCCGTGTCAAACACCGACGCGCGTACCCGTGTCAATATTACAAAGAGAGCAAGTCAAAATATACGAATGTTAGTGAGGAAAAAGTGATCAAGTCAAAATATAAGAATGTTACTGAGGACACAAAGAGGGCACAAAGATTGATGTGTGTGAGATACGCAAAGGTGTCATTCCAGAACTTTAGCCTCATACTATGAAAGTTAAACAGGATGAAGCTTGTGAATCTCAATTAAACTGATTGGAGAAAGAAAAGGTATCACTAACTAAGAGAGTTCCAATTAGTGCATCAAATGAGTGAACTTCCTCACTAAGGTAGACCGAAAGTACACTTTATTAAAATAGTTCTTGGCCCATTTTATTCAACCATATAAATTATAATAAGGAAAACGAGAGCATTCGTGCCTTTATAGATAAAATAAATTGCAAGAAAAATACATGCATACTGAGATAAGATCCTTGTCTCATCTCACGGTCAACTAAAACCAAACCAGCTGTCAAAATAATCGAGATGACAACAGTAAAAATTTGAGCTACATATATTTTTCACGACTTGAGATTCTCTGTTGCTTGGTCTTCTTGTAGTTTCAATGTATGTAAGTTCCATCCAATAAAGGATTAACATGTTGTCCCAAAAAAAAACATGTCCCAAAGTTTAGTTTTACGAAAAACTGAGAGTTGGACCGATCAATATATTTGGGAATTAGAGAAAGAGAACAAAACTTCAAACAACAAATTGAGCATTGATTAGGAAACAGAAATATATTATAATAAAAATAAATAATTACGTAGAACTTACTGAATGATCTTGAAATGCTGCCTAAGCAGACTACTAGAACAAATGCAGAAGGGAACAGAGGAGAAACAAGGTCCATCAACATTCCTGCAACCAAATGGACCAGGTCATTTGTACTATGTAAAAACTGGTACGGACACAATGTTTATTGTATGTGGTTTAGACAGAGACAGACAGTTTTGATAAGTCATGATTACACAAATTGTACATATCAATTGAAATATCAGTATAATATAAAACAAAACCAAAGACAATATACAAGGAACAAAACCAGAATAGGATCTTCTTTACAATCTTCTTCTGGTGGTGTT
This sequence comes from Kingdonia uniflora, assembly GCA_014058105.1. Lineage (NCBI taxonomy): Eukaryota > Viridiplantae > Streptophyta > Magnoliopsida > Ranunculales > Circaeasteraceae > Kingdonia > Kingdonia uniflora. The sequence continues at coordinate 9,097 of JACGCM010000931.1, read as the reverse complement.
GAAGAGCAGATAAGATTTCAGTATCAAGAGGATAACAAACGGCCAAAAGATACTACACTTTCACACAAAAAGATAGGTCTTCATAATTTTTACAATGCCTCATTAATCCTAGACAAGTTCTAGATCCCCAAACCCTCATTTGCCTCTAGTCTTTTTCTTTCCTGTTTTTTTTTTTTTTTTTGAGAAAGCTGGGGTTAGGCAGACCCCACCTGAATTTATTCATATATACAAAAGAATTACAATCTAGGATACAAATGGTTTTTTGCATCTGCTGCACATAAAACAGTCAATGCGTGTTGCGATGCGATTGCGACCATTCCTAGCAATAAGCAACATGCGTATTGCGACCGCGATGCGACATGTTGCGATCTGCTGCGATATGTTTAGGGTTGTACACGGGTCGGGTCGGCCCGGGTTTAAGGCTAAATCGGATCCGACCCGGAGAACTCGGGTTCCCACTTTCCGAACCCGAACCAAAACCGAACCGGTATAGTTGAGTCGGGCCGGTTTCGTGGCTCGGGTTTGGTTTCATTGTACTAAGTTTGTAGGATCAAAAACGCCATTTTCACACAACTTGAAAGAGAGAGAGAGAAAATGGAAGATGGAGGAGTTAGGTCAGGAGGAGAGTTGTAGTGTCAATGTGTGGGGAAACTAGAGATCGAAACACCCAAACCAGTTGGATTCCTTTGTGGAACTCTTCCTGTTCCAACAGACAAAGCTTTCCACCATGAAAACTCTTCTCTCATCCCCTCTTCTTCACCTCAAACGTAACCCCAATCTCTCCATCTTTCAATCCCTTTGTCTTTTTTTTTAGGAACCCCATCAAGCAACCCCACAACAAGCAGCTACAAGACTAATAATGCCCGCACCACCTACCGAAAGTACAAACAGAAGCATGCAGACTCATAAAGCTTCCAAAGGTAGGCCCACATTAGTAGCACGCAACCCAACACAAGAGAAGAAAAGAAACCATAAAGCTTTCAAACGGCAGGCCCACATCAGCACTACGCAAAGAAGCCAGGCTAGCAGAGAAAGACTTCAGCTAGCAGCTTCAATCCCTTTGTTTGTTGTGAAGTTTTACTTAACCCCTTTGTTTTGTTTGTGATTTTGCAGAGTTAGAGCGCCTCGTTATCGAGTTCTACCAACTGAGACTGATCTCAATACTCCTTTGGTTCCTAATTTCCCAGTAACTGAAGCTCTTCCGTTTGGCATCATTAAATCTCGAGATGAACTCTTCATTACTAAGCTTTAATGTAGTGATGCTTACCATAATCTCTCAAGGCATCATTTAATGTTGGTGACAACCGATGAAGGCCATGAAATCCACAAAAATCTCTCAAGGGTATGGAAGGTTGTAGAATGTAGATGAGAGTCTAGAGGCGCCTTTCTCTCTCTTAAGCAAGGTAGTCAATGCGTATTGTGATGCGATTGCGACCATACCTAGCAATAAGCAACATGCGTATTGCGACCGCGATGCGACATGTTGCGATCTGCTGCGATATGTTAAGTGAAATAATGTATATATGGATATGCAATATCATAAAATACATAGCATAACATATCTACACCTACTATATATATGTATATATTGATCAACTTTAAAGATTTGCTCCAAAATAAGATAACATAGAAGTAAAACTCAAATATAAAGATCCGCTAAGAGCTCGGCATCACCCGGTTCCTCCTCCCCAGATACAAGACCGTCATCGTCGGAATTACCATCATCCTCTTCATTAATCTCCATGTCATCAGCCTCGTCTTCCTCCTCGCCAATAAGATGTGCACGATGCTGGTAGGTATGTGGTTGTGGCTGCACCCCAGTACTCCTCCTCGATACCCTATGCCTAGGCTCTGTTTCATCAATGAAGCCTTCTACAACTCCGCGGGGCTGAGACTGCTCGCCTCTAGTCTCCGTAGTCCTCGACCTCGTACTAGGGCCCACATCATCCCCAAGTACTGCTGCCTCAACTTGCTCATAGATAAGATCTTCACTTGGATGCACATACTCTGGAAGTACCTCATATGTTACCCACGCATTGCAATCTTCCACATCCCGTAAGAGTATGGAATCTTCCTTTGACCCTAATTCAGTTTGTCGTCTTTTATATCGTATCTCCAATTTTCGGTGTACATCACAAAGACTAGATCATTAAGTTTGGCGGAGTCCAACTTGTTTCTCTTCTTCGTATGAACCTGAAAGATTAAAAGTGATAGACGATTGATTTTCTCATATATGCATTTTTCCCCTGAAAATTATAAGACTCGTATTAAACTCTTACATTACTAAAGAATCCCCAGTTCCTCTCACAAGGGGAAGCGCTGCATGTTTGACTAAGAATTCGAATGGCAAGCTTTTGCAGCTCGGGGACATCACTCCCATATGTCATTCATCACTCTCCTGGATAGATTTGAGAGAGATAAATTACATTATGTAATGCTTGAGAAAGTCAGAAAACTATTACAAAAAAAAGAAAATTTTATTGTACCTGGATTCATCTTAGACATATTCTTCCTAGCACTCGAGGATCCCAAAGGCCTATGCCTTCTCTATAACTCTAAAGTTGCCTAACAACCTGTCATTCTCTTCTTCATCTCGAACCAACCTATCAATTACAGCAAATAATCTTTTTTTTACCTCAGAGATTCCTTCAATACTTGACTTATCTTGAAAAAAATAGAAAGCAGGGTTCAAGTAATTCCAGCTGCATGCAAAGGACGGTGAAGTTGATCTGTCCATCTCGTATCAATAATACCCCATAACGTCACAATCGTCCTTTCATCATCGCCTAAATTTTTCCTTATTATCTCCTTTGCTCTGTCCATAGCCTCATATATAACCCATACAAGGCCTTTCTTCCCTATCAACAAGGCGAACGACATCAACCAATGGAGCCATGATTTTGCAAGCGTGTTCAACTTTTTTCCAAAAAGAGGCTCTACTAACAATTCGTGCAACTTTTCAAACCTCAATCCTCTTACTCCATTTGTTGTTGCTCCACTCCTCAGAATTAAACATGGCCCTCAATTGTGTCTTCAATCCAAAAAGACTCAAGCGACACAAAGTTGGTAGCGAACCTTGTGACTCCAAGCATTACCAAGTCTCTCTTGTTCGTAAACCTTCTCATCAAGCTCAATACGTGAAGAGGGTTGTAAACAAATACACTAATTGCTTTTCCGCCTCTTACAACATCTTTAATTGCCTTAAGCTCCCCAATGTCTTCTAATATCAGATCAAGATAATGAGCAGTACACGGACTCCAATATAATGTAGGATAATCATGTTCTAGCATCGCTGCAGCTTTCACGTAATTTGATGCATTATCCGTAACAATCTGCAAAATACAATTTGTGAACTACTTTTAATATTTATTTGTAACCAAATAACCGGTACACATTTATCAAACACTTGATTAATTACCTGGACAACATTCTCTGGGCCACCGCTTGTATAACAGAGTCAAGCATTCCCCTAATAAGCTCAACATCATGATGAACATGAGCAGAACCATCAATTGATCTCAAAAACACCGTTCCTTTGGGACAATTTACTAAGAATTTATCAATGTGCGACCTTTTTATCGGTCCACCAATCAGACATAATAGTGCATCCATAAGTCTTCCAGTGCACTCTGAAAGTGTCTATAAAAGTTTGCATCTTAGTCACGGCTTGCTTTAAAAGTGGGACTATCAACTCGTGGTATGTAGGTGCCCTCAAGTCCGCCCCATATGTTCCAATAGCATGAATCATTGGTTGAAAGCTCTCCGATCGAGCGACATTGAATGCTGTACCATTATCATAAAACCAGGTAGCAATGGCAAAAATAGCTTTTGCACGACATTTCTTTTCAAAATTGTTTTCAATATTCCTTTGCCCCTTATTTGTAGGTTCGTAAATACAATCCACGAACCCTTCACCTTCCCTCTCTTGTTGCATACCTGCCTACTAGTAATACCACCACTCAATCCTCTTCTTCACCACTTTCTCATCACATCTTGTGCTTGCTTTCTTTTCTCTTCTTCAAGTTTTTTTTCTCTTCTTTATCCTTTTTCACCTTATCAGCCATGTCCTTAACTTCTTTGAAACTTCCACCAGTACATTAGGACATTTGGTAACGCTCGGATATCCGCCTATAAGATGTTCTTTCAATCGAGATATTCCCGCCGTGCACTTCTTATTGCAAAGCTTGTACCAAACATCGTTTCTATTCGCGGGGTCCCTTGCTTCCCCATATCCCAATCTTCATCTTTCTTTTTCTCGTTTACAATTGTAGTAGAAGCCGAAGAAGACATTCAAGACTCAAGAGTGTCCAACTGTAATCAGTTAGTAAAAAGCATAAATATATGCTTAAACCCTTAAACCCCACTACTAAACTAATACAATAAACCCCATTAAACCCTTAACTCATCACAAATTCATAACTAAATAACAGAATTTCAGAATTTCAGAAAAAGGCTTAATCCTCTATTTCAGAATTTCAGAAATTGTTTACCCTATTACTCAAATTAAACTCAACTACAATCTCCATATGTATATTTCAAACCTCAATCTCTCAATTCTCACCAAATCTCCATATCAAGTGTGAATTTCAGAAGAAGAAAAAAGAAGAAAAAAACCGAGAGAAAGAGAGAGACACTAACCTATTCTTTCTTTCTTCTTTCTTCTTTCTTCTTCTTTCTTCTCCTGATTTTCCGCCAGAGAGAGATGGAAACAACAGATCGTATCTTAACATTTAATTGTATTTGAGTGTAATTCGTATCTCGAAACAAATGTAATTTGTATCTCGAGACAAGAGAGAGAAGAGAAACTAATCGCAACGAGTGTTGCGATGCAACATGTGATGCGACATATTGCGTCGCAATTGCGCATGTCCGCAACAGGGGCGATGCGAGGTCTGATGCGTTGCGCTTTAGTCAAACAATAGACGCAATGGTCGCAATTGTGTTTCGCAACGAACACATCAGACTACCTTGCATAAAAGAGATGGAGGATCAGGGAATGTACAGGGAAAGAATACATAATCATCAAGGATTTCCATGGTGGATATGATAAAGCAGCTGGCTTGTTTCCTTCTCTAAATTTGGCTTCAATAAGGGAGCTCTGCTTAAAACTCCTCTAGCATCTCTACCTTGCATAAAAGAGATGGGGATCAGGAATGTACAGGAAAGAATACATACATCAAGAATTTCCATTGGTTATGATAAAGCAGCTGGCTTGTTTTCCTTCTCTAAATTTGGCTTCAATAGGACTCTGCCTTTAAAACATCCCATCTGCCATCTCTCAGATCGCTACACTTCCAAGGGGGTTTGTACTCACTATTTATTTGTTTAGCAGCATAAGTAGATACAGATCAGTGATACACAATACTAGGGAAGCCTAGCATTTCAATTATTCTCAGGCCTTCACATTTAGTTCTTATCTCAATAATTCCAATGTCCCTCACTCGACAGCTGATCTTCTATTGAAGCCTATAATTGGCATAACACATTTGGTACTCTGAATATTCCTCCAATAGCTCTTCTATCATGAGACATGAGACGACATCCATCAACATTTAATATAATTTTTGTTCAAAATTCCGCTTCCATTTAACCCTGTATGATCCTAGGCTGCTTTCAGCCAACTTGATGTATCTTGTTCTCCTCCACCGAATCAATCCAAAGAATTTTTTCAATAGAATCTGGAGTCTTTTCTACTCTCTTAGGGGAGTAACCAAAGGCATAATAAAGTGGTAGGCTGAAAAAGTACTTTTCCTTTCCTTTTTGGCAAGTAAAGTACTGTTTCAAATATAACCCTCCCCACCTTTCCAGTTTCGATAGATACGTAGTTTTACCCCAGTAATATTGAGAAATCTTTTAATAGGACTCATAAACCCTTTAACTTGTAGTTCACCCAAAACGGCAACCCTAAATAAGTAAAGGAAGAGTCTCAACACCCCAACACAAGGTCTTACTAAAATCATATTAGACCCTCCTTTACCCCATAATCTTACCCTAACTAACGTTAACCAAGCCAAACATAGTCTCAAAACAACCACACAGAAGACCCCGAGAACCCGGTGCATTGGGCTCCAACAATAATAGGGTATCTTCTGCAAATGCAATGAAGGTGTCTCACATCTACCTAATCGACCAACCTTAAAACCTATATCCGCAAACTAAGGGTCTTCATAACTTCAAAATCATGAAAATATATAATACCAAAATAATTTAACCTACTTTGAAGACCAAGCCAACTAATAAGGATTTTCACTACATATTTTCAAAATTGTTTGGTCCGAGAACCAAATATCAAAAAATTGTATATATAAGTATAGGACGAACTTGGCTGCAAAATATATTTTCTACCATTTGCAGACAAATTAAGAACATGGCCTACAATTACACTACTTATATAAATTACACTGATAAATTCATCCTCCATATGAAAGTTACAACATACCATTCTCACTTTGCTAAAGAGAGACCAACGTACAAAGTCATGGAACTTCACTAAAAAAAAACCAAATGAAAGGGATACCAAGGTTTAAAAATGCACTCAAGGTATGCCGTAGTGCGCCAACTTTTCTTTTGTTTAAAAAATGCTAAAGCGCATTCTATAGAAAATGGGAGCACAGACGATACATGTGAGGTTATGTTAAAGCGTGGAGGCGTATGTAAAGGCGTACTAGAAGCCAAAACCTCCGATTTTCTTGAAAATAAAATGTCATTATTTTCGACCTCTTTATTCTATTTTTTGCCTTAAATTGCCCCTTTTGCTCATCTTGAATGACCCCAAAGAATCTTGTTTGAGGTCTTTACTTACCCATCCTTCTGTTATCAATTGGGAATTTGAAGAGGAACAAATTCGGTTTTCACTTCTCACAAAAAAAGAGGTTTTAAGTTAGCAAATCCTAAAAAATGGATTTCCGTCGAAGCCTCTCATCTTCTATACAAGTTTTATCATCTTCTTCAAAGAAACCTGACACTCGGTAAATGCAGTTTGATTTTTATTGTAATTCAGTTATTTCTAGTGGAATGTTATTTGATTTCTAATGTTAGTGTTATTAGTTATTTAGATGCTATTGTGATTTGTTTTTGGTTGTATTATGATCTCATATATTAGTTGTATTATGCATTTTGTTTAGTTATTATAATCTATGATGTTTTCTTACAATCTACCATTAACATTACATAGGAAATATTGCTTAATTTGTTTGCTGAAGCCTTGACCGATCATGGATCAGGATAATGTTGTGATAAAGTATTCATGCCGCCACCGCCGCATTTACATATTTCATTTACTTATTTGCTTACACAAATTATGGATACCTGATTTTTCTAATAATCTAGATGTTTTTATAAAGCTTTTTAAGAACAAATGTGAGCTTAACTGTGTTTCACACATGTTTGTATCTCTATAGCAAGTACTTAAATAAAGGAAGTCTATTGTGTGTGCCACATATTAGGTGTCTTTCTGAAATCCCTATAATCCACACATTACTGGTAGATTAATCCTTTATATAACTTTCAACTTATGTGCAACTCCAACTAAACTCGCGAGTTTGATGTGGGATTTACCAAGATCATTCATAAAATCATGCACTAAACGCCACAATTTTGGCATTACTGTCCGACACTAGAACCCCTGATGAAGAAAGAAAATTGCTTTGAACCAGTTTGAAGGAAGTCATATAAATAAAAAAAAAAACAAAGATAAGGCTACTGACACCAGCGATTAAACTATAAACTACAAAAACCCTGCAGGAAAGATAAAAGATACCTGTGACGGTTAACAAGTATTTTTAAATCCTGGTAGAAAGTGTAATAAGATACCTCAAGCTGCCACTAAAATCCCTCAGGAACCACTGTGACATTACCAAAAATATAAATGTATTTTGAATACATAAATTATCAGATTATTTTAATCTAGGATAGTAATGGATACTTTACTTGAAACTTTGCCGCCCATCCGGTGGCGATTTTTTCACCAACCCCAATGGCACTCAGAGAGCCTAACATAAATTGTGAATAAGAACATCCCCATTTAATAGGATATGAGATGTAATAAGAGTACTGTGTCACAAAAAACAATAAATATGGAGTATAGAATGGTCTAGAAAGAGACTTACTGGTAGCGAGCATAGTCTTATGTATGGTTTACAAACCCTAAGATAACCATATAACCTGAGTAGTAACCCACGCTTTCATTCATACATCAAAACTTGTAGTTGGACCTTTAGTACCTTCAATTACTCCCAAATTTGAAAGAACATCATCGGAGTAACACTGCTTCGAAATCCCGCAATTTTTGAAACTTGTTACATAACGAAACTGGAGCAACACACACTGTATTTAGGCTACAAACCTGCATAGCCATAGATTAAAAATTTCATCAGAAATTCTTCAAGTTCCATAAATTAAGAGCCGCAAAATCGACTAACTACCATGCCTAACATACAACACGAATGCCATATTCCCACACCATGAACTACATAAACTGACGCAGAGAACTAACATTTCATATACTACACTACACCCTACACCGTGTGCTATGCGGGGGTGCCACCCCTTTTCACCCGCTCCAACAACAGGATTCTCCAGAGGGTTGGGCACCCCTATTGTAATTTACTTTTGAAGGCTTAATAAGTTGTTAGTTTTCTATACACCCGCGGAACATTACTCAACACGATGCTCGAATAACGATCTTTTTTATTGATAAAACCCCTAGAATTTACAACACAAACATCCTACTTTCTTTCTCCCCCGAAACCTACCACCTCTCCTACTATCCTTAGGGCCCTTTTTATAAAGACGATCCCTAACCTTTTAAAACATTACCGCAATTAATTATGAACTAATCGAAAAAAGAATATTGCAAAAATAGGAAGAAACATAAAAATAGGGTTCCCCCGAGTTGTGCCCAATGATAAGCGGAGACGGTGCATGATTCCTATCACTTCCCTTCTTTGAAGAGTTCGACCACGAACTCTGTCGGAAAATCAACAGTAATCAACAATGAACCCAAAGTGCACGACGAAAAGCTCAGAAAGATGCCACGAATTTATTGAAACTTGCTAGTATACCTTTTGGGTCTTGGTAACACTCATCCGAAGCTCAC